>OMLM01008850.1:77561-99887 GCA_900302695.1 Helostoma temminkii
TGTTGATGATATTGCACAATATCCGTTTTACTTGAATTGAAGTTTTGTTACTCTAGAAGTGACTTGAATTTTGCATTGTTTTATGTATTTAGCTGTTGAATTGCTAAATGTAGATCACACCATATTCTGTTAACCTAAACAAAGCTCTTGCTTTAATTATATTGTGGACAGACTTTATTAGTTTAATAGTATTTTTTGCTTGGGGAATAATGCCCTGCAGTGCAAGCTTTGTCATATTGGTTTGTTTAAAGAAAAGATGACTGAATAAAATACTGAAATATAAATAACCAATAGATTAATCAACAAAACAATCGTCAGGTGAAGCACTAGTGCACAATTATCGTACCTCAAACACAGGAAGCTGAAGTTCCAGACAGAGCTTCTCCATTTCTGCCCTGCATGTTTGGATGCTGCTTACAAGTCTCTTCTTCAGAGATTCCTCCTCTTTGATCATCATGTCCAGTAAATTCTGGCAGATAAACACAGTGAGACAAACCAGCACATGCAGATGGATATTAGGAAGATATTGAAAATCCGACCAATATCAATTAAATGATCATTCTCATAGTGATTTTACTGCAATCCCACCACATATCTAGTTCCAACTGTGTTTAATTGTTTATTATTTAACTGGTCTTTATTAGTACCCGTCCAAGTTTATCAATACACATTCTGACTGCAAACACTCAACATGAGATGTTAATTATAACATCAACAATGCAGCAGCTTTTGTAGCAGTTTTTCTGCCTCCACTTTGTCTGTTGTAGGAGTCCAAAAATCATACAAATACTCAGGGATTACATAAAAATAAATCTGAATTTTAACATAAAATGCCCTGATTGATTGCCATAGTATTTTTAAATACTGATTTAAAGTTTATTTAACGTAAAACGCTGCAACCTAAAAGTAAAAACTTTACTTTCTCTAACCAGATCACATCACAGCTTTAGGGATTTCAGTAGTTTAGTTTCACTCAAAATGATTGCTGTGTTCTTGTTCAAGCTCCCACCCACATTTGATGTTCGTGTCACTCAGTTTCACACATGGTTAACTTTGAGTTAACTTTAATCTGGTTTACAGTTACTCTCCTACAGATCCTGAAACATTTGCTGAACTGAGAACAAAGTTAAACGAGTTTTTTTACAAATCTGAACTTGTTTTCAGGGTAGCAGAGCTTTTTATAACACTTTTTACATGTTTTAAACACTGGAGCCTTGGTAATCATGTCTAGACTTGGCAGATGTGCGTGTGTTAGTTAAACCTGGTCTCATGTGTTATACAGGGAGGAAAAAACAAAACAACAGTGAAACCGTGCTTGGTTAATCTAAAAAAATCCTGTTAATCGAACCCAGATTTGGAAAGTCTAGACCTGGTCTGATGTGGTCTGAAAGAGTGAAAATGTTCTCTTTGTGTTTTCAAAATTAGTAAAAGGTTTGCCCTCTCTGAAAGTGAAAGTTATGCTGGTTTTCACTCTCACCTTGATGTGGTTCTTGACAACATTGGTTCTCTGCAGTCTCTGGTCTTCGGGGATCCCGATCTCCTCCCAGATGTCCTTCAGGTGGCACAGAGCTTTATTCAGGCACGACACAGCCTCGGCTGCGAGCACCTCGCTACCCAAACAGACAGCAGGTGTGAGACATGTCGCAGGTCATCATTTTAATACCTCGACTGCACCAACGACCAGTTTTGTTAAATCGCAGCTAAGCAGGATTTAAACCAAACACTGAACTCAGCGCTCTGATCCAGCAGACAGACGTTAGCTAGCGTTAGGCTAAAGCTAACAACTATCTTAGCGACGTGCCAGTCGTTAGCTACGTTATTTTTACACATCCAGATTTAAGCTCACCTTTTTCTCATTGTTGAGTTCCAGATTCAGTTGCCGGCGAACAGTTTAAAACGACCACAGTTTGTCAAAAAGACAGAAAGTTGCGTCGCCTCCGTCGCTGCTCAGTCCGTTTGGTCCACAGTTCAAAATACGCGTCTAGCAGCTGTCCCGCGCGCTGATTGGCTCCCTCTGAGGGAGCGCGTCATGTGTCAAACTAACCTCAACCGCCGAAACTACTGCGGTTATTAACGAGCGGTGACCGCCCACCGCCCAACAACACATTAATGAAATCAAACACACCGGTTTGGCGGAGGGCGTGGCGAGGCAGCATTCTGACACATAGTGGAACAATGACGTTGTTGTTAAGTTTAGACTGAGGAATTCAGTTACAATACTGCAAAGAGAAGTATCAGTACTTCAAGTACTAGGTGGATACTCTAAAATCCTTCAAGCACCAATGTACAAGTACAGAACTGATTCCCAAAACTGTATTATTTCTGATCATTTCATCAGAAAAATCATCAAACTACAGAGCAGTGAAACTATTTTATTTATTACCAGTAGATATGATTTTATCTGTTAATTGGTTTATTTATTGGTTTTACTCTGTATTAATATGCAGCTGCAAAGTAACTAAAGCTAAAGCTAAAGTACAGTTTTTTCTTATACAAATGATTAATAAATAAAAGCTGATATCTCATTAAACTCCTGTCACTAAATGCAGCAATTAAAACCATCCCCAGCTTTACTCTCTGCTGTTTTTATTCCACTGTCTGCATTAACAGAAATCTTTGACCCTAATTACTAAATATTTTTGCCATAATTTTCACCTTTGAAAATTTTCTGGACTAAACTTTGACTTCAAAAACATCAAATTCAATAATATGTAAATATACACAATATTTCCTTAGAGGAATAATTTTTTGTACAATTTAGAGTTTTTTTATATGAGCAGAAAAATAAAAGGGTTATGCATAGTAAATAATTTTCTAGGCAAAAAATGATTGCACTTTTACTGAGTTTGGCTACTTTATACACCTGTGAATGTAGTGGCGTAAAATGGAAATACTAAAGGTAAAGTACAAAAACCTAAAAAAAAACTACAGCATTTAAGCACAACTGTAAACCAATTCAGTGTGTTGCTGTTATAAATAACTACAACACATCATATGTGTTAAAACATTTATTCACTTTTTACAACTTTACAGTTCCTTCGTCATCAGAAACAGATGAACAGCGACCATGCTCTGTCATCCTGTAACAATCACGAAGAGTCAGGAATGTGTGCGGCATCCTCACAGTCATACATGGTTGTCCAGCAAAGCCTTTATGAGTCTCGAACTGTTCGTGATCGCTGTTGTTACCACTATGAATTTTAATCCTGAAACAAGAAAACACATGCATTTTTTTTAAGAACTTCACCTTGATGTGAAAGGAAACAAAAAGGTAAGTCATCACATTTTTATAATATTAGAGAAACCATAAGAAGATTATGTAGGAGGATTTGAAAACATCACACCATCATATCACACGGTTCTGAAAAAATATATGGTTTAATATTTTTTTAGCTACGGATAAGATGCACAAGACTGGATTTGTGTAATTAAGTAATGATATTTTGAAATACAGTTTAGAATACGTTTAGAAGCTGGTGGGAATCCTGGACCATTCAAACACGAAATCAAAAACAGAATTGTGATGGACAAACATACTATTCATACTAATAAATACTAATAAAAAATTAATTCAACTATTAAATTAAAATTCCAGTTGAATTATATTTCTCCTTATTTTGACTCAAAGCAACAAGTGAATTTCTTCAAGAACCACATGCAAGAATAAAAAAGATTTTCTTTTATGGAACCATCAATGTAAAATATTTTCCTAGCAGTTTAATAGAAACAACAACCATGTTTGGTACATTTATAATGAATTATATATAATATAATTAATTGCAATCAAGGGCGACTGTAAGCAACAGAGCCTTAGCTTTAGCCATCTGTCAGCCGATGCTACTGGGTTATGTTTGTATGTTGGAGGCGTTCAGGGACAGAGCAGAGTGTAGGTCACCCATGATATTAAGTGTGTAATTACTCTGGGTGCACCTTATTAGTTTGCTATTGCTGCACAATTTCCAGCTTTGCTGGTGATGTTTTTCTTTTGCTGGTGTTGCACAAATGGCCCTAGTTGCAGGGAAACAGCATGTACAGGTTGGATTTTTTGGCCATATTTCCATAATAAATTCAATAACATTAAATAAATTAAGAACATTAATTTGGTTTGTAATAGCGGTTTTGTTTCCTTTTTTCCAATGAAGAAGCTTTTTAGGAAATATTAAGTAAATTCACCCAAAAAATAACAATAAAACAACTGAAGAATAAAATGTATCAAGGTTACAATGTGATCATTGGTCATTTACCTTCATGCCATCTTCTTACTATACACAAACTCTAACAAGAACACATCAGAGCTCACCTCTCTCTCTGCCGAGGAAACGTAGGGCTGAAATCTCAGAGAAGGTGCAGCCACCGAGGAACATGACCAAGACGGTGCGCTGTGCGTCATCAGCTCCGTTGCTGCCTGATAATAACCACGGACATAAAAACCCTCAGCTGGGTGTCAGGTGCCAAAACTAAAAATGACTGGCAATCTCAAAAGCTGCTAAAGCCAACATTGTAGTAAAATCTCTTTGTGCTCTAACCTGAACCACTAAATTCATGTCCATTGAGCAGCCTGGTGACTTCTTCAAGCCCCGTCCAACCATCTCGCTCCAGCACCTGCGGAGCAGGAATCACATAAATAAAATAATCAACTCACTGAAAAACAAAAAGGGATCCAGCGGAATACAAGAATAATAAAGGTTTTACTCGCCTGCTCAATGAGTTTGCAGCTCAGAGGGACGTAGGCACCACTGAAGATATATGCCATGTCTCGTGGGACACGGAGGTCATAGTCTTCATCTGACTTTGGCACCTTTACAAAAAATATGTGCTACATTTACCCCATTGTTGGTCATTCTGTAACATGATTAATGAGTGAAAGAGCGTGATAATTTACCAGGTTGAGCTTTTTGCTTAAAGCTCTGAAGTTGCTTTTCTTTGCCAGAGAGGAGAAGGCGTCAGTCAGCTTTCCTGGAAGTTTTAAATAATTTATAAGCATTAAGTAAGAGGATCGGGAGATCTTATGGATGAGAGAGATAAAGAGGTGATTGTGATTTTAAAAGAAGCCAGTTTTACCTGCAGTTCTGTCATTAACCAGTTTGCCCACCTTGCTCTCCATGGCAGTCAGGGTTTCCCCTGGCTGCTGCTCCACCAGCAGCCCCAACTGCCTCAGGTTGGCAAAGGTTAGCAGGTGGTCGATTCCATAGCTCTGACGAGGACAGTGTCATTAATAAGACCATTAGTTTGGTAACTGCTATTAAAACATTAACATTTAAAGAGATTTTAATGTAATTGCTTTGTAGCTCCAATATTTGCTTTCATGTTGCTGCCAAACTGCAAAAAGAAGAAATTAGTAAAAGAACTGATGATCTTTTGCAGTTGTACATTTTCAACAAGCTAAACGTACTCACCTGTAAATACTGTGCTTTTAATGACCGGTAATCTTTTGGCAGGAGTCCTGCAGGAAAACATCATCACATCCTTACTACAGCGGGAGAATAATGTAATTCTGGCTATGGAACCATGTTCGAGGACAACTCACCGTTTTCTGTGATTGACAGGAGACACAGCAGCCTCAGACTTTCTATCATGGAAACCTTGAAAAAAGAAAAACATAAATAAATTTCCTGGATGTCTGAACCGTTTAAATATGAGACTTTGTTTAGGCACCTGTCTGTTGATGTGTTCCTCTATGAAAGAAATGCATTCACGGATTTCAAATCCCTCGAGCAAACCTGGAACAAACGACCGAAGAAATGAACCAGCAACACAAACAAAAATATCCCGTAAAGCTGAAGCAGCTTTAATGATCATCAGTAATCTTACAGTGTTCTGTCTTCAGCAGCTCCTGGAAGTCCTGCTTTGTTTTCTTCTTCATTATCGATTCACTAGCACTGATGTCTGCAAGAGAATAGTCAGCAAACACTACCTTCAAATAATCATGATATGCAGTGTACTGCTCCAACACTTACGTAGGCTGAGTAGTCGATGCTGCTGTTTTAACCCTTTCAGTTCCTCAGACACAAATGTCTTCATCTGCTGTATGTCCATCCCCCGGCGTTTCTGCAGAACACCAAAAAACAAGTTACTTCAGTCGCCTTATTTATAATGAGTGACGAGGGTAGTAAATGTTCACACACATCATACGCTGTCTGGAGATTCCTGGCTTTCTGACTGAGGAAACCAAACACGTTGGAGAAGTGTTCGTTTCTGATTTCACTGAAGACCTGCAGGATGAGACGTGAGTTAAGCTTCGTATCATGGCGATGAAAGATCCGCTCAACCTCTGCTGGCGTAGTTACCTTATCCTGAGAGTTCAGCATGACTTTTACACTCTTGTCTGAGGAGGTAACATCAGGTCCAAACTCCACACATCCTGCAGGAGACAGAATCTGGTGATGACACACTATCTTACAAAAACTAAATCTGCATAAAGCCAAGAATCATTGAACAGACCTGAAGGTTTCATGCTGCAGGAAAACACAGTGAACTAAGCTGGAGCTGTAGCACATACATGTCCCGGTTTTAATCTTATTTACGATGTTCACATAGAGAAATGAGAAACTTGACCTATTAGATTATTAATCCACCCTTCATGTAAAATGACAAATAACAAAATGTGGTGGAACAAATACTAAAATCTTTTACTTAAAGATACAGTACACAAATACACAAGACTTGCATTCACTTTTTCTTACTTTTGCAGAAACTGAAAACTCTATTATTTGTTTATTAATGAGGTCATAGTGGTGGTGATGTGCATTATATTAAGAGGTGTTTTTAATATTTCCCCCTTCATCCTGTAAAGAGAAATGACAATCTTGCAAAAGTGGAGTCAGAGCTACAGGATTGCATTAGACTGTACTCAGTGTATATTAATGTAGTGAGATATTTGCTTCTGGAAGTTTTGTAGCAAGGCTCATACTTCTGACTAATTTCTCATTAACTGTAATTTCATTATGGCTTCGCAGAACAAAGTGCATTATTTTTGAGTCTGAGTGTAGAGGAGCAGGGGGAGGGCTTTGTATTTTGCCAGTTTAGTTTTAAGTAAAAGTACCAACACCTCACTGCAGAAAAACTCTTCTCTATTCTCTATTCAGGATTTTACAAAAGTAAAAGTACACAAGTATCAGCATTAAAACATATTTACAGTATCAAACATAAAATGACTCATTACCATGCAGGGCAAGGTATCAGAGGAGGTATTTTAAAGTCTATTTTTATAACCATGCTGTGTCTGTTCTGCTTATCACATGTTTGTTGTAAAGCTCAGCTGTTGACGATGACAAAGAGATTCTGCCCATTCAGATGTTTCAACGTGCGTAAAGAACTTATGAAACCAAGCGTGCATTCAGATTTTTCTAACTCTCCACCTGCTGCTTACATACGCACCACATTTGATTCTAAATATGTCGTCCACCAGTCCTTCATAGACAACTTGTGAGCACAGAGGAGTGACAAAGTCCACATCTGCAAAGACACAGACAATGTTAGGGGGGGGAGAAAGCACACATATCATGTGAAGGAAGCATTCAGGGCGTCTCACCTCTGTCGATAAGGAAAACTTTTCCTATGGAAGACTCATCAGCTTTTTGTTCTCCTTCTTTTATCTGCTTCCACGACTCATATACCATCTGATAACAGACAGAAGGACAGAATTAATCCTGAAAAAACATCAGCAGTAACATGTTTTTAGATGAACTTCTCCCCTGGCCAATTGTACCACACCTTGGAACATCGTCCAATCCCATAGACCTTAGAAAAAGGGCCGTAAAGGGATTGTATGAGCTGCAGAGCGTTGCTGGCCGTCCTCAACCACCGCTGGTCCCCTGCCTGACAGATCCAGTTGATTAATGGTTAAATACAAGCTACAAGTCAAGACTAATAATTTCAGCTCTTTTTCAGACTCTATATTTACCAGGAAATTGTCCCGAAAGAATTCTGGCAGCTCCAGACTGATGATGTCGTCATCAAGTGGTAGAAGATAAAATGGCCATTCATCAGTGGTCACATCTGTGAGAAGAACAGGTTTTACTCTCTACTTCTCTCACACCGATCGTCTCAACTGTAACAAACTGTGGAGACACTAACCGCCAAACATCCCCTGCTCCTCTAGCACCACGTCACACGCGTAGAACTGGATGACACAGGAGGGTCAGCAGGTAAATATGAGCATCCAAAAACGAATCAGAGCAGAGTTTGAACACAGCATCAGAGCAGGAATTACCTTCTGAGGGGTGAAGATTATTTTGTATCTTCTAGATTTTCCTGCAGCCTTGTCTGCATTGGCAACATCTGGAACAACAAGGAATATGGCGTGAAATACAATCACTGCATGTGTTGAGCATAGTGTTGCGTTTGAAGATAGATAGTCTTTCTGCACCTTTCTTTGTGGAGTCTGCTTGTTCTCCATGCATGTGTTAAGTTCATGTGTCACTCTAAATTGTCAACAGTCACAAATATCTGTGTCTTTTTTACTTATTTATCTGATATTAAAATACATTTTATGTTCTGAATTTTTTTAAATATGCAAAACAACTAAAAACTGAATCAGGAAAGGGACAAATACTTTTTCACAGTACTGATGTGATCACCCTCAATCATCCTATTAATAACATAGTGATGTAACTGGGTCAGAAAGTGTATCAACGAGAGCACACAGAACTATAAAAAAATATGTCTGGAATTGACTTGGTTTGTTTTGTATTTTATTGACTCTATTTTTATTGTCAGCTATAAAACACATGTTTTCCACCACACTACGCAGAGAAATTGCATATTTGTCCTTAGTACATTTTAGTATTTCATAGATGTGAGGCAGGATTTTAGCATCTGTTTTGTTTTTGTTCATACTGTGCTCCATGATTATTTTCAATTATTCAATTATTGCAAGGTTTATTTACTGTAGATTATAGTATTTAAAAGTAAAGCTGTAGCTGATAGAAGCAAATGTTTTACCCACATAAAATTTTCATAAAAATTACTATTTTTAGTAATTACAACTACTACTACTGCTAAATAAATCTGACACCAATCTGCATTTAACATATTCAATTCAGTCAGTGCTGAAAATGAAAAAGCGTTGATGTTAAAAACCAAACCACACATGTGACGTGATGAACTGATGCACAGACTGAATTCTTCTTTGTGGGTTGAGTTACTTCATATATTGCATTTATTTATTTTTGTTATGTTTTTGTATTATTTAATTATACTTTATCAAAACAGATTATTAACTGTACTAAAACATTATCAGCCATCTTGAAAAGAAAAACAATAGAAACATCTCCTTCTACTTACCACATATCCACTTCACTGTTTGGATTCTTGGTCGGATCAGAAAACAGAGCCTGTAAGAGACAGAGTAATGCCACACTGTCAAACAGTCCCATCAGGTGTGTGTGTGTGTGTGTAAGATGTACAGAGTATGAAAGGTGCAGGAGCTCACTGATCTGAGGTGCTGATAATAGGTTTGTATTCCACTTTGTAGAGTTTGTCGACTTCGTGTTGCTGCAAAAAAGAAAAGATACAGGACTTTGTAAAAGCTACTAAAACTGCAGCTTTTACTCCAGAGTTTCACAACATCAACAGTCAGAAAATTATTTGCTGATGATTTCACCCTTAGTGTTGACACATTAGCGATCCGATCCAACGGGCTCATCAAGTCTGCCTCGATGAAGAGGTCCTTCTTCCCTGGCAGCTGTGTGACAATGAGAGTAAGGTGAGAGTGAAGGCAAAAATCTAGACACCAAATATATGTACCACTAATCACAACACAAACAGGAGAAACACATAAACAAACAGGTCACTACTTCTGTGTTGCTGTCATTTTGGTTCAGGTTTAATGTTTAAAAACGTTTCACCTCAGGCCAACACCTGCTGTGATTTAACAGATGGGGTCTTGTGACGAGTCCAACATCTGCTCTGCATTAGCTGCTTCCTAATATAACGCAGTATATGATAAGTCAGTGTTTTGGTAAGTGTATAGTTTGTTTATTAGTTCATTATCCTTTCAGAAATAATTACTGCACATATGGCAACAGTCAGACATTAACAACAAAGGTATTCTTGATTGTGTGTCTGCAGTAGGAGCCACGTGGCAGACAGCTGAGACAAACTATGCAGAGACATATTGTGACTTCACCTGTTCCAGCAGGTAGATGAGATGATCTCTGGCCACCCTCTTCAGCATAGAGAAGTCAGGGAGCCCCGGAGAGTCTTTCCTGGCACCGTGAGCCATACTGGTCAGCAACAGAGGAAAGACAGCAGCTCTCCAGAGACAGAAAACACAACGACAGAGAGGCTACAACCACAAGGAACAAACAGAAGGATCTAAAAGATGCGCTATGTGATTCTACCAGCTAGGTTAGCCTGTAGGCTAAAAACACAACCTTCACATCACACGGATTTTCAAAATGAGCAGTTGTGTCGAAATGCGGAAACTGTTAACGCAATTAATTTCACAATAAATTTAAAAATTAAACAAATCAGGCAGAGAATATATATTTAAACAACACAAAAAGGCGTTTAGCTGAGTTGACAGCTACCTGCTTCCGTAGCTAAATAACCGGAACTGATCCCATCGTCAGTTGTTTCCCCCGGACACCGTAAGGAACGGACTGTTGCGCTTCAACAGAGAGGTCCGACGTTGGAGTCTAGAAATTACCTTTCTGTGTTTTTCTGCCTCTACTGTAACTTTCTGAATGAATCCAGACGCCTCATTGTTGTTAGAAACTGTCAATTTCGCCGCAGAGAAACACCGCAATCAGCGGCGCAAAGATGCGGACGGAACACCGTATATTAATCACCCGATCGGTAAGTAGTAGTCACTTTATTATGTTCAAATGCTGCTCGTAAATCTGTAAACCCTCCTTCACAACATGTCCGGGTGCTCAAAACAGGACTATTTATGATTATTTAAATCAAAAATAATTTTAATGTATACTGTAACTCTCCAAACAAAGTCCCTAAATGTTGCTAAATTGGACATTTAGTATTAGTTACTGGAACTAGCTCGAAAATTTGATTTGTATTTGATTTTGTATTAATTCTCATTGTATGGTCCTTAATAAATAAACATGATTAATAATGATGCTACTACTACGCAAACTATGCAAATTAAAACGAGATAGAGTCAACTTATAAATTGTAATGAATTATTGTGGATTTTGACTCTTATTGGAGTCACTGGACAGTGTGGAGGCTGTGACAGAGATCAGGTGGATCAGATCAGTGCTACTTTACGATGAACTGTGTCAGATGGGAAGATCATTCAGCCACAGACTGATTCCACCTAAAAGGAAGACAGAACGCGTCAAGTTTTCCTTTGTGCCCACTGCCATTAGACTGTACAACAAATTGCGTGCACCATCTCATTAATAATACAAACAATGTAGTTTTCATTATTTATATTTTTTCTTCCCTCTATTTAGAAGCTCTGTGTACACTCCTGATATTTCTCACAGCTCTGTATGTGTTCTTTTAAGGAGTAGCGAGAATCCTGAGCCATGAGGGAGGCATCACAGACATTGAGGTTTTACAAGTAAGTTGTCATCAGTAAGTTACTGTGAAGAAACACTGTGAGCTTCTGCACCTGATGTGTCACTATTGTGTTTCCGTGCAGGCTGCTCTGCTTCATGACACAGTGGAAGACACAGACACCACTCCCGCAGAGCTCGAAGCAAAGTTTGGACCGACTGTGGCTCGTATCGTTCAGGAAGTGACGGATGACAAAAGTTTGTCCAAACAGGAGCGGAAACGTCTGCAGGTGGAACACGCCCCTCATCGCAGCCGTGAAGCCAAACTGGTCAAACTGGCTGATAAACTGTACAACCTGAGAGACCTGAACTGCTCCACACCTGTTGGTCAGCACCTCTCTGTCGCTTCACTGCTCTTATGCTGTAGCCGAGTCAGTAATGGGGCTTGGGATCTTTTCTTCGTGGAGTTCTCGGTCGTTAAAATTAACTCATTAATAACTAAACTTTAAAAACTCTCTAAAAGAATGTTTTACAGTTGTCAGGTAAACAGAGAGGCATGCAAGTACTTGTAGTAGTTTCTTTAAAAAACATCATTTGCATACTTTACCGTACGTTTTTTGTTGGACAGGTTGGACAGCTGAACGGGTGCAGGAGTATTTTGTTTGGGCCTCTGAAGTGGTGAAAGGCCTGAAAGGAACGAACGCTGCACTGGAAGAGAAGCTGGAGGTGCTGTTCAGAGAGAGAGGGGTCCAGCTCTGACAACACAACCCTGATCCCACCCCAAGTGCTTTAGCTGCTAAAGTCTGACCTGATCATGTTATTCTAATGTATCTGTATCCAGTGTGATTAATAAAGTTATTCAAATCACCACCTCCCTCTCATCTGAGCACGGCACATTATTGTTACTTCTTTAACTGTGAGCAGAGGTTAAAGTTTTTAAACTTTTAGTTTTTATTGTGCAGCAGAGTGTTGTTGTGTAGTTTTACTCACACCTATTAATATAACCTATTCTGTTGAGTCTGGTTGTATCAATCCTACCGCTTGGTATGATAGTATCGTCTATGCGTCTTCCCAAAGTAACCTGCTATGTACAGTGCTTGTGTGATATTGTAAATTCTTTCAAAATATCAGATTTGTAGTATGTGTCCTTTGGGGAATCTATTTCCAACAGGTTAAGAGTAGGTCTATAATCTATGATTAGTGTGGTACAAAAACAAAGATGAAAAAACTGACCAAAGCTGAGTGTGTATAGCTTTTCCATTGAGACTCAAATTGAGTGTAGATTGATAACCTGCAGCCTTGCAACCCTCTGCAGAATAACTGGGTATAACCAGTGGATGTACAGTATGAAGTGCATGCAAAAAGTGAAGGGAACTATGGCCAAGTCTCTTTATGAAGCCGTTGTGCACAATAAAGTCTATAAAACCAGACTGCCAGTTCACAGTAACTGAGGCCACCGTGCTGTGGTCCAGACTGGATTTTTTTCAGACATCCAGTGTTATGGGATCTTATATAATCAGGTCTAAGCATCTTTCCGCACCATCAGTCACTTCCACTTCCCACAGATGAACTGTAGACAAACACAACAAAACATGGACCTGACCACTATCTGCAGTCCCACAACATAAAGACTGAATACATTCCTAAAGCAGTGCATTACTTCTTGATTTTTAATGATTATAACAACATACATATTTTTATATAATCAGTTTTTGGTTAGTGAGAGTAAACTACATACATAATAATATCTATCTACCTCTGTGTGTTTTCTGTACTGTCATTTAACTTTAGATGTCACTTTTATTATTATTTTTACATCTGATATAAACTTTAGTGTATAACAGCTATACAAACTCACTTAAATCAGCTTTTGTGCGAAGTTTCTAAAATATTTTTGGAGTCGGTTGCTGGGCGGAAGTTTCTGTCGGAACAAATGAACTTCCGGTCCGTTCACACATTTACTTGAACTTCCGTTTGACGGCAGCGACGTCGAGTTCGTTTTGTTTAGCTCAAATACTCGTTTTAGTTTTTATACAGGTGATATAGTCGACCAGGCAGAAATGTCTAGTCGCGAAGCTCTCAACATGAAGCTCCCACCGATCCAGTCCACGGCCGGAGCCGTGCCGGTTCGGAATGAGAAAGGTAGGACCTAGCGCTTTGCTAACACCCAGCTAAGTTAGCCCGCTAGCTAGCTAGTAAAGCTAATGCTAACGATATGTTAATCGTTCTGTCTATAAAAATCTGAAAAACTGTGAAATAAAGACGTTTGAAAATGTTTGAGCTACCGGTGATGTCTTCGATTGTGTTGTTTTGTTCGATCAGTAGCTCAAAAGTTTTAAAGTTAAACGTCTCAAGCGGCAGCTAGAAGCAGATGCGCCTGTTTATGGACAGTTGTTTAGAATAAACAGTCCTTTAATAAATGTAGGACATTAATTAAGAATAGATGATGTGCAGTTCAATGTGGAGCGTAAAGCCTGGATTAAAATATTGTAGTCCAGCTGTTAAAGTAACTGCTCATGTGTAGATTGAATATTTATTATGTAATACGTGAAGTCCCGATTCTAATTACTGTGTGAAAACTTACAGTGAAGGTTTACTGTACCCTGAGATGGAAACATGCATTTTAAAATATACACAATACTAATACAACCTAAATTTTAGCACATACTAGCCTGGAATGTTTTTTTAGGAGCAGGAACAAACGACATTTCTGGCATTTTAGTTTTTATAACTAACTTTATATCTTGTTGTTTGATCATCCAAATAGCTGCTGAAATAACAATTCAGCTGCTGAAATAACAATTCAGTTAAAATTTCTGCAGTTGCATATTAATACCACAAGATGCTTAACAATTGACTATGGAGTTAAATTAACAAATGGCGTTATACAATTTACCTTTAAATCACCAGACTTCTCATTTACTGGAGGTTTGTAGGCTTCAGATCATTAACTGGTCAGTAATGATGAGATGATGAGAGAGTATGGAGGTATGTATAATGTTAGTGTGAGCTATGCGGGGAGAAATATATTTTCATCTTTGACTAATGTATGAATTATTTATTTTATCATTTTCTCAGAGCACAACTATTATAAAAATAAAGATTTATAAAATGTTTTGTTTTATCCACTGATAACCCAGTTTAGAATTTTCACATTTAAGAACTGGAGCCAGCAAATTTTGGGAACTAGTAAATGAGTCCGTTTTTTTAAAAAAGGTTTCATTATATTTTTCAGAAGTTGAAGTAAACATCTAAACATTTGGTGCTAGGACCAAGCTCATAATTAATGTCTCCTCCGTTCCCAGGTGAGCTCTCGATGGAGAAAGTGAAGGTGAAGAGGTATGTGTCAGGTAAACGTCCTGACTACGCACCAATGGAGTCGTCAGATGAAGAGGAGGAGGAGTTACCCCTTGTGAGGAAAGGAAAAGAAAATGAGCCAGAGGTGGAGGTGGAGGAGGAGGAGGTCTCTGACCCGCGTCTCAAACGTTTGCTCAACCGCGTGTCCGAGGACGTGGAGGAAAGGTATCGCACGGCCCTTTACGTTTGATTTGTTCGCTAAATGTCCTGTTGCTGAAATTCATCCTCTCTGCTTCCTGTGTCTGTGTCCTCAGGCTTGCGAGACACAGACAGATTGCGGAGCCTGAAGTTGTGGTTGAGAGCAGCGAGGACTCTGACGAAGGAACGTGGCGCCCAGAGCGTGAGGAAAGCAGCGAGGATGAAGAAGAGGAAGAAGTGGATGATGAGGTTGCTATCTGTGCTGGTCACCGCTGTTTAATAATTTCTGGCAACAGGTTTCTATTTGTTTTAGTTTATGACATGAGGAAACGTTTTAAAGGCCGACTGTCTGATTCTGTGCAGGAAATTGAGAGGAGGCGAGCAATGATGCGACAGCGAGCCATGGAGCGCAAGAACGATGAGATGGAGGTCATGGAGGTGGAGGAAGAAGGGAGGTCAGGGGAAGAGTCGGAGTCAGAGTCTGAATATGAGGAATACTCCGACAGCGAGGATGAAGCAGAGCCGCGACTCAAACCCGTCTTCATACGCAAGTACGAACCAGAACAACGCAAAATGTTTATTTAATAGACAAACTTCGTCACTTTAGCTAAGAATAGTTTTTATCGTTGTAAAAGTTTATTATTATTGTAATTCAAAATTTCCACTTGGGTTTAGTGGTCAGTTTATATCCAGTCAATTAGCTGTTACCATGATAAGTGAAAAGTGTATATTTAGTCATTTCAAATTAAGGCCACAATCGAATGCACTACACGTTAAAGTAAAAGTAAAATTCCTCCCATGTTCCTCCATCTGTTCATCCAGTGTGTGTGCTCGAAATAAATTAACGTGTCTTTCCTCTGTGAAGCAGAAGCCCAGATCAGATCATACTTTGGGTAAACAGAAACGAACAAGAAGGTTTTGGAGAGTACTAGTGCTCAGAATTGATCAGCATAAAGACGCACACTGAACAGACAGCTGGAGGAGCAGGCTCAGCTTCTGTTTCTGGGGAAGGGGTATAGTTACAGAAGTAACGGGTGATCAGTTTGACTGTTCACGTTTCAAATATAAGAATCGTGGATTACACACAATAAGCAAACCATGAAAATGGTAATAACATGTAGCAGCATTATCAATCTATATTCTCTGTGTGCGTTTGTACAACAGAAAGGACAGAGTCACGGTGGCAGAGCGTGAAGCAGAGGAGCAGAGGCAAAAAGAGCTGGAGGCCGAGGCAAAGAGACAGGCAGAGGAGCGCCGGCGCTACACCCTCAAGATTGTGGAGGAGGAGGCCAAGAAGGAGTTTGAAGAGAACCGGCGCACACTGGCTGCTTTGGACGCTCTGGACACGGATGGAGAGAACGAGGAGGAAGAATACGAAGCCTGGAAAGTCAGAGAGCTGAAACGCATCAAGAGGGACAGAGAGGCCAGAGAAGTGTGAGTAAACTTTACATTTGACCAGAAATTAACTTCACACATTCAGAACGCTGAAGTTAATGAGTGGTGTTTGCCCTTAGCTTGGAGAAGGAGAAGTCAGAAATTGAGAGATTCCACAACTTGACTGAAGAAGAGCGCAGGGCCGAGCTCCGCAACAGTGGCAAACTCGTCACCAACAAAGCCAGCAAAGGCAAATACAAGTTCCTCCAGAAGTACTACCACAGAGGAGCCTTCTTCATGGTGAGTCACTTCACCTGCCACAGTGGCACTAACACTACTGACATGAATGAACTCCAACACAGTGTCAGGCAGTTTTTCTGACTTAATTAGGAATATAGGTAACTAACAATTATTTTCTTTACTGATTCAGCCGCATCTTATTTTCATTTTTTGTGTAAAATGCCAAAGAATTTCTAGCTTGTTTTATTTATCCAACAGTTCAAAGCCTCAAAATGTTAATTTTAATCTTTTTAAATGACAAAGAAAACCATCAAATCCTCTCACTGTGGACAGATGGAACCGAAAACCTTTTGGCATTTTAGTTTGAAAGAAACATCACCTGGATAATGTAGCTTCAGTCAGTTAGTTACAGTTTTAGTAAATTGTAATTGTTGACATTCAAGGTCAACTGTCGCAGTGACATGAGTATAAGCTGTGAACATACGTGTACATAGTAGTAATGACAAGAAACTGCAGCAGAGATGCTGAAAAGAGAAATTTAGAAAATGTCCATTATTATAGTAGAGCACCACCTTACCAAAAAGAATATTAGTATATTCCAGTGTACTATTAGTATACTTCTTGGGCCAAAAGTGGGCCAATTTAGTCCCAAGAAGTATTAAAGTAGTATACTAGAGGTATACTTAATAAAATAAACTTTAAGTATTCTACCTTTTTGTAAGGGCTAGCAGCTCAGTACAGATCATAACCAAACATGTTAGATTATAAAGTTAGATTTGATCTAGTGTCTAGTATGATCTAGTACAACAAATGATCAGTGTGTCTCTGAACATCTTCTGTCGCAGGATGAGGAGGAAGACCTGTTCAAGAGAGATTTCAGCGCACCTACTCTGGAGGATCACTTCAACAAAACAATCTTACCCAAAGTCATGCAGGTAAGCTGCTTCTGCTCACAGTTCATCTGCTACACTGTACGACGATCAGTTGAATGTTTCTGTAGCTCAGCTTTCACCTGTGACAAGCTACTTGTAAGTTTAACTGTAAAGAGTGTATTTGTTAAACTCATGTTATGTGATGGGAAACGTGTTTGCCACTTAACACAATTGTGCTGTTTCTTGAGACAAAGACAATCCTGAACGTCGGCTCATCCACCAGTGTGGACCGAATGTGTATTATACATCTTTACGAGTTTCTTTTAATTCAACTTTTCTAAACCAGATACGAGTCATGGATATATTAGGGATTAATTTCTTTTCTCTATTGATCAGTCAGTTGTCAGAAGTGTACCAGCTGTAAATGGAGCTTCTCATTCAGTTCTGATTTCACCTTCGCTTTTCCTTTTAAAGGTCAAAAACTTCGGTCGGTCTGGACGCACCAAGTACACCCACCTGGTGGACCAGGACACCACGTCTTTTGACTCTGCCTGGGCCCAGGAGAGCGCTCAGAACAGCAAGTTCTTCAAGCAGAAGGCGGCGGGCGTGAGGGACGTGTTTGACCGTCCCACGGTGAAGAAGAGGAAGACATGAGGCGGGACATCCACACTGCAGCTTCAGACTGCTCAGAATCTCGGCTGCATCCAGTAGAGTCCTGGAATTTCTTTTGTGGAAGGAAATGACAAACGGACTGATTCCACAACTTGAACTGTTGATCTACCAGGAAGGTCTTTCACATTGGTTCCGCACAGCTGACTGAAGATGCAGCTAGTTTTCAGTCCGTCAGTGTGCAGAATATCACTGTATGTGGACATTTGACTGTAAAAAATAGTTTTAATTGCTTTTTTTCCTTATTACGTTTGATGCAACTTGGAGACAAATTATTAGTCAAGCTAGTATCTGCAGATTTGTGTACCGATTTCATGCATTACCACTTTTCTCAGTGTCTGTGTACAGGTATTGTGACTCGATTGTGAATAAAAATCACATTTTTAAAATTTCTCCATATTATTGGAGTCACTAGATGTGTAATGACTGATTACAAGGAGACAGTCCAACTTTAAACCTTTATTTAAAAAAAAAAAAAAAGAAAACCAAACAGTTTAACCACTGAGTTCAGTCTCACTGACTTGTTGAGCTCTGGTACAATAACAAAGTGAAGCAGTCCGTTGTGTAAAAGCTGTTTGTTCAGTTGGTCAGAGCCACCAGAGCCTCCACCACGTTCCCCATGTGTTCCCGCAGACTGCGCTCGGCCACGGCCCTCGAAATCTCCATCTCTGACATCTGCACAGAGACACAGTATGAACCAAATGGGCAGCTGAAGAATCCAGTTAAAAGCTTTGTCACACACAGTCGACAACAATTCTAGAATTGACTACATTGGATATCCGATACTCGTAAACCTAGAAACAATCACAGCTTCAAAGGATGTAGAATTAACATTTCATTTACTGATGAAAAGCTCAGATCAGAAACACACGTTCAGATGATTCGATTGCAGATCAACCTACAGCCAAGTTGCAAAATAAAAGGAACAGTGGCTGCAGAGTGATTTGCTAAACAAGGCACAGATGGGTCGATCAAACCCACCTTAATGTGTCAAATCTGAATTAATTTCACTAATTAGCTTGGGTGTTATTTCTGAGCTAGATATGCTCCACACTATCTAAAATTTATTCTTCACTTTACATGTCAGGACTTTTTTTGTTGTTGTTTTAAGTCCTCACTCGTTCTGATTATGTCCACATTAGATTTTCTAAGTGGCCTCAGACGTTCTGAACAAAAAACAATTGATTGAAGGAACAATTCATGTTTACAGGCACAGTATGATACAGCAGCACTATGGCTTAGGCTTACAGACACCCTTGCATACACTTTGTACTTTGGGTTTGAGACCGTTTTTCTAACAAATCATCCAAAGACATGTTAGACAGTGGTGTTTTTCCAACTTAGTGTTAGTCTGGGTGACCTTTCCTGCTTAATCATAATTAAACTAAAGAGCCAAGTTCATAAAGAAACGAGTTCAGAAATTCTTAACTCTCTACATACACACCCAGCACGACAACAAGCACCTCAGTGTCTCTGTACATGCTCCGAACTTTGAGCCCACACTGGGTCTAAACACGACCAGTCCAGCGCATCAGATCCCTGTGTGCAGCCATTACATTTGATGCTTTTTGACTGCTGTAAAAACTGAAATAAGATGTTCATTTTAGCCTTTAGCTACCTTATTAGCATAAACTATGCTTTAGTTGATCTTGTTGGTCACAGTACTTTAGCCCCTGACACAAGCGGTTCTGGGATCTGGACCAGAAAGACTAGGTGCCCTTATGGAACTAGTTTCCGGTTCAAGAATTGGTTCTTTGGCTGTCCAAACGTGAAACTGGAACTGGCTTGGTTAAACAGGAGACTGAAACTTTAACTTCTGCCAAATCCGAATTGCGAATTGCAAAGTGAAAATGTTTTAACGAGTCAGCCGTCACAGATGCTGCTGAACTTCTAAATTTTATAAAAGAAGCTCCACTAAATTTAAAGGTGGTTCCAGAACCAAGACCTCATGTAACCTCAAAACAAGTGTGTGGTTTTACACTTACAATTAGTTCTACATCCTCTTTCTTGATGGTGACTTTGGCCAATTCTTTTTCCCTGAAAGCACAAAAAACAAGTCAAGTTTTTTAATTTAATGTTTTTCTGCTCAGATATTAACACTGGAAGAGAAAAATCTTACCTCTCTTGTTTGGCTTTCTGTTCTCGTGACCTTCTGTCTCCAATCACTGACATAGCCTGAAAGAAAGACATTTTTCATTTTCACCTGCAGTCTGAAACAATGAGAAGACGGTCTGACAATTTATTATATGTGAGGTGTAAATTACAGTTAAAGCATCCGAAGCTGTCATTCTGCACAATTCAAGCAGCAGCGATGACAAGGCCTACTTTTTGTAAATTCATATTATAATATCATTAGTCGTTAAACATGAACTGGACAAGCAGCAAAAATAAACCGAAAGGAAGAATCGACCAATTATAACTTCAGCCAGGAACTGTACTCAAGTACAGTTTTGAGAAACTTTCACTGTATTTCTGTATTTCAATTTGATATTTTAATACATTTTAAAGGAAAATGTTTTAGATTCCACTACAGTCTTAGTTCCTTGCAGATGCTCAATAGCATATAAATCCTAACAATTGTATGGATGAGCCAGTTGTGAGTTCACAAAGTGGTTAAAATCCAGCTGCTTTTTTTGTTCCTCACCAACTCTCCATAATAATTTATCCTTTATTAACTACTGGAATATTTTCTTTGACACATTTTCCACATTATTGAGCAAACTGGGGTTGATCAACATAACAAAATCAAATTCAATACTGTTTTAAATGATTTACTTTCTTAGTGGAGTACTTGTACTATTATAGTTCAAAAGCATTCAAGTATGTTTTTAATACTGAGGTAGTAATGAGCTTAACTTGCAGTATTTTGAGGGGTAACAGTTTTTGTAATAATGTATAGCTTCAGTTTTTTCAGTTGTGAATGCAGTGATGGATGGAAAACAGAAAACTACAAACTTTAATGTCTTTTTCCAGCTTTGGGGTAGGAATGGGCTGAGGCAATTCAAAACTCCACTTTTCTATCTACCTTTTTCATATATTGTGAGTCCGGTAGGAATTACATGGAGCATGAAGACGGTCACTGTTAACATGCTGGTTCCATAAAGGAATTAAGAAAGTGCGTAGATTTAGTTAAAAATTAAGGGCTAACTTAGTGGTTAGCTGTGAGTTAGCTAGCCGCCCAATTAACCTTGTACTGCGCGTTTAAAGAGCGAACGATAATCACCTCTAAGCATCTGATAATTAAGTTAAATAATTATGTACAGGACAAAGTAACACACGGACACCTGACAGTGGCTGGTGAGGATGTGCAGACAGTGAAGACAGCCGTGGCCGCATGGCTAATGGTAGGCTAAGCTAGGCTAACGTTAGCCGGCAGCTCTCACCGTTTCTAAGTCAGAACTGGAGATTTCCTTCTCCTCCGCATAGTCCGTGACTCTCTCCAAGTCCGCGGCTCCGCTGTCATGTTTCCGAGGCTTTTCTGCCGGTTTTCCAGTGCAGTTTTCCTCGGCTTCCAGGTCCAAATCGACGTCTCCCTCTGCCGCCATGTTTGCTCCAGTGAGGCCGGAACGAAGAGGAAGGTTCCGACAAACCTCGGATGGAAAACAGCAAAGGACCGGATGTGAATGTCAATTTAAAGAAGAGATACGTAAATTTCTAAAGTAAAGTAAAGTTTAAATTTGAATTAAGGTGATTGAGTTATGTTTAAGGTACATAACTCAATTAACTCCGTTTAAAGTCATTTTCTAACAATTTATTCAAAATGAGGTATTCATTTAATTTCTATAATCTCTAATGTCATTTGAACACTGACTATGGATCAACTCAATAAATGTTTGGATGTTGTTTGTATTAAAGAAAAATGTCTGAGTGATCATTTTACACATGATAACGTGATAAAATCAGCTTACTGTTGAACCAAAACAATATCTGCACTGTACTGTACTTAAATACAAATATGAGGTAAATGTACCATTTAATGCTTGGAGTGAAATGTAATACTGTTATTGCTCTGTATTAGTTTGAGAACTTTAGATACTTTACAAATTAAGAGCTTTATGAACTTATAGCCTAAATAAAACTACTTAACAGTAAATACAAGTAGAGCTGAAATGATTAGTAGATTATTCTATAAGTGTAGTAGTGTAAGTATCAACATTGTGTGACATTGTGAAGTAGTCACTATTTCCTGTTTGTGAAAAATTAAGAAATTAGTT
>OMLM01008851.1:0-14478 GCA_900302695.1 Helostoma temminkii
GACCATCATTGTGGAAGATAACCGATAACAATGCAAACAGACTAAGCCTCTCAGAGGTGTTAATTCACTGACTTGACAAAAACATTTGTTATTGGACAAATAGCAGAAGCTGTAATTTAATTTACTATTAAAAAAATCATCAGTGGCTTTGGGGATTTAAACTTTGTTACAACAGTGTACCAGTCAGCGTTGGTGATGAGGTTTGCAAAGCACACTCTTTTTACAAATATAAATGATAATTAGTACTGTTTTATAAATAATATACATGCTATATAAAGGATTTGTTTTGAATAAAATGCTAAGATTAATCAGAATTTTGAAGAAACTTGTACTCAGAGGTGCTTTTACCTGGTAATAAAATGTGTCTGTGGTATGTCACATGAGCAGACGTACAAGACAGTGTCAGGTGTTTTTATTTCTTCTGACAGCATGAACACCTGTTGTGATTATCTGATCTTTTTGCTGCGTTGGCAGTAATTTAAGCAAAAACCTTTTAACATATATTTAACATGGTTTCAAATCATGGATCTTGAAAATGCTGCAGATTCCTTGTGTTTGTGTTAGAAATTATATCTCTTGTATATTTGCTTTGTTAACAGTTTTTGGTTGCATTGCAAAGCAGTGCCCACTAGGTGGAAGCAAATAATCAAGACAGTGAAGGAAAACCCTAGTATGACCTCTAGGGTTTTTTTATCATATATATATATATATATTTATATCTGTGTATTTTTAGAACTTTAATATTACACCTTTCAATTGTGAGGGAAATGAGGCTTTAAGATATGATTTCAAACATCAAGTAATTTTGCCTTTTTTAATACATTTTTTCATACAATTATATTAAACATCTTTAATATTATTGTTTATGAAAGTATTTTTCATTCATTCAAATTTTCCAGTTTCTCTATCTGTTCTATGCTGCCTTCCTTGACCCGCGGAAAAATTGAAACTTTTTTTGGACCACAATAAAATGCCCCCGCAATAACGCCTGTGTTTTTTTTTTATTTTGTGTGTGTGTCATTTGACTACAATAATGCTGAAGTTAAGGGAGAATATGTTGCTCCGTCAAAAGTCCCCTTCACTTTCCCCGGAAATACCTAGTCTGAAACGATGAACTATCGTGTGGCAGGCTTGTGAACGCGCATCTCTACTGCAAGTGCGGGCATGTACCACAGACGCTGAATTTCTGACAGAAAAAACGGCACTTGAACGCAAAGCGTTAACCAGTATGTTTGACGTGCGGTTTACTGGAAACAGTGAAGGCAACAGTCCTGCGAACGCCGCCCACTGTGAAACTGAAGGCAGCATTGAACACACAGGGGTGTGCTAAGTCAGTCATCGCTAGCTTCAACTCTGTAGGACTAACTTCACTTACTTCTTTAATTTTGAGTTAACGAGTAGCTCGCCGAGTAACTCTCCAGTGCCCTTTTATGTAATACCAATAAGGTATGTTTATTAAACAGGTCCATTTCAGCTGTTTTGGTCGCGGCGTGAGTAAATAGACCAGTGTCTTTTGTTGCTGTGGCCTGCTACAGGATAGCCTAGCTAGCTGTAGCCTCAGCTGGTTCCTGGAGCTGCTCGCATTATATCCCCGAAACGAAGAGGGAAATGGCACACCTTTCCAGCTAACTGAGAAGGCCGATATATCTCTTCAAAGTAAGTTCATAACCATGTTCTGTGTTCGCTTTGAGGTAGATAACCTAGCTAAGTTAACAGAGTAGTAGAGTAGTGTTAAACTTACACAAGTTAGCTATAGGTAGTGTTTATACATTTAGCTCAGTTTAGGTGTTGTGCTTGGATAAACTCACTGAAACATGTTATTGTTTTCAGGGAAGGCGGTGTGTGTTGCCAAGGATCAGCAAGTTACTTCTCAGATATGAGAGCCTGTACTTGGTGATTGACATCTGACAAAAATGGAGCTGTACTGGTACATGTAAGTATAATAGATGTAGGGGAAAAAAGCAACTACACCACTTTTTAAATATAATGGTTCCCTTTTCTTTATCTGCTTTACAGAGTTGTCATCATATTCATCATCATCAAGATATTCTTCTATGTGTGCTGGTACCGGTCAAGACAGAGGCAACTGGCAGCATACCTGAGCAACCCACGCAATGCACAGATAGTCATCGTTGGAGGACGGGCCTACCTTCATCAGATGTGTGAGAGACAGAGTGTAAGTACCGACCATCTAGTTTGAAACAGGGTTCAATATTACTTTATTGATTCAGAATTCCCTCTCATATATGAAAACACATTTAAATTGCTCTGTGTAACAAAATATAGACTTAATAATGATAATAGATAATATTAATTCTATATTGTGCACTTAGTGTTACTTGAATGCAAGCTTGAGGTTGCAGAGCGAAGTGGTAGGCTGATGCAAGGCACTCAATCATTTCTCAGGTTATCAGAAAAGCAAATTCTTTCCTTAACTTGTTGATGGTAGGTAAATATTTAAACACAAGGACTTATCATCCCTTTGTTGTAAGTACTGTGCTGTAAATATTACATTTTGCAGTTGTTTATTGACTTTGGTCAGTCTGACATGTTTGTATATAAAGACACCACTGATTTGCCAAAGGCTGGAGGATACAGAGTAGTTATGTCTTTATTCTGGTTGAGTCTAAGTACACAGAAGTTCAAGGGTTTTATCCACAAAAGTGAATGTATTCAGAGAGAAACCTGTGGGCGGTTTAAAGAGTAAGATCAGTGAGAGAAAAGAAAGTCAAATGAGGTTACTTTTTTGCAGAGGAGTTGTTTGCTCTTTCGAAAGGCAAGCGGTCTGTCACTTTGACTACAATGACGAGACAGGCTGATACTTACCTTTAGTGAGTGAGTTTATGGATGTTCAGTAATGGGTGCATGATTTTGGTTTGCATGTACTTGTGTACTTAGATTTTTTGTGGGGCTCCTATGACCTTGTTGACATGAGGAGTCAGGGCAGGTCAGAGCTTTGACAGTGTTTCACTTAGAAATGAGAAGTATGTGAGAGGACCTTTTTTAAACAACTATGTAAATTTTTAATCGTGTGTGTGAAATTTTTTTATGGCTACATCAACAGTAAAGGTAAAACCCAAGACTTGAATAGACTGAGTTGCAGACAGAAATGTTTATTTTATATAAAACATTTCCACAGCTGTTTTTAGTGCTAAACACTTTTTTAAAATTATTTTAAATTTTTTTAAATGTGAAATTAACTGTTATTACATCTTGTCCCACACAACCCATAAGATATACAGGAGGAAAAGCATGGTCTCTTCTAATGTTTCATTTTTGGTTTAGATTGTGGTTAGTTTATACAGTAAGTTTGGGCCTCTTTTTTAAGAGTTATAACTTTCTTCCTGTTTTATTTATAGCATCTTACATTTTGCTGAAACACAGTTGTTACACATAGAGTGTATAGAATAGTAGTGGCTTTCCTCAAAATCAGCTTGTAGGGAGTCTTTTCTGTGGGCTATGCCACAGGTTCAGAGAGGCATCATGTTCATGATTCCCTCAGGATCTTTCTGCTTTACTGCCTCTCTAATACACCTGGAAGCAATCTCTGTGATTCAGAGCCATTTCAAAATACAGTCAGGCACCTGTGTAGAACCGGTTTCCTAGGTCGTTTTTAAAATCATTTCTAACTCTTGCCCAGTTTTAACATTAACACGCTGGAGTTATGGCAAAGATGTTGATAACACGATAACACGTTTTTCTAAGAACAGATTCATTTGTGACTAAAGTCAGTTTAGTGATTTCCTGTTAATGTGAATATTGCACCAGCTTTTAAGGTAGGTTTTATAGTGGTAGTAACATCCCAAACTGTTTTTCTCTTACTATTGTTTGTAATATTTGTGCAACAGGAAATGCCTCAGCTGCTAAAAAAATAAATTATGCAGTTAAAACTGAGATGCCTTTTGGCCTTGGGTTTCCCCAGAACAGTTGTGGCATCCTGTGTGCTGTGTTTATCTGATTTGAGACAATGTCCAGCCCAGCTTAAAAATTGCCATTCTTGGTGTCCTGGGTTCTTATCTGATATGCGTATGGGTTGTAGTATATAACCTGCTCAGAAGGCCTCTCTCCGCCCTCCGGTGTTCATTTTTCTCTTGTTGCTCATCTTTTGCCTCCATTTCCAAATCTTTTTGTCTACTGTTTGTTCCTACTTTCTCTGGTTTCTTCTCTTTTGTCCTTTTCTATTTTTTATACTCCTCTTCCTTTATTCCTCTCCCCCTTGTCCCCTTTGCCGTCTCTGGCATGTAATGTTCACTGTTTAGATTTTAATGGAATGTACACCAGGGAGGTTCCACGGTCATCCATAACCCAGCACTCTGAAAGTTTTCTGGAGAGACGCCAAGATGACAGCAGTCCTGGGCTTAAGTGATTCAAAACCAGATGGAGAAAAAGTCTTAACATTGTATTAGTCACAAAGTCTCTTGGACAAATTAATTTATAGCTACCTGATAAGACAAAGTGAAAGAGCTATGAGAAAAACATCATGATTAATGCAGACCCTGAAGAGAGATGGAAGGGAGAAAGCTTTGTCTTTAGGCCTGCACACACCTCATCATGGTACATGCGGTTATGAATGGGATTTTATTGCAATTGGTCAAAATCTGATGCTTCGAGTCTGAGCCAGTCTCTAGTGCCAGTCACAAAAAAATTTTAAGTGGGCTGTAAAGGTTCCAGTCTTAAGCCTTTAGAATCAGTTGCTGCCAGTTGTTCTTATAAAGATTTTTTTTAAACACATTTAATATTATACGATTGACTTTGTTGACCTATGATGTCACAACCGGGGGAGACTAACTGCAGCTTCACCTAAAGTTAGGTTCGTATTACAAAGGTATTAATTTTTTCCGGGTAGACTTTACAGCCTGTTGTCTGCATCTCTCCATCCAGGATCTCACCCAAAAAGCACATTGTTTGCCTTTTTTCCAGCGCAGATTTCACTGCTTATGAAAACTACAAGCTGCCCATTGGCATCTGTTTTGACACAAGAACAAGACAGATATTCCCACTCTTGCACGATTTGTGATATTGTCTACTTCCAGAAAATCTATCGACATCGAAATACTCATACCCAGTCATAGGTTGTTAACCACGAGCTGCTCAGTCGTCAGAGGTGTGAAACTGTGATCTGTGGTGGAAACAGTCTTTAAGTCTTTGAAACTCTAGTCTTCAGGTGTACGCAGGTCTTTAAATAGTTGTGCTGTAATGTGAGGTTTTGTAATGGCTGTCTGCAAACTAGTACCTGGACATTGGTACATTTGCATCTTTGTCCGTCAGGAAAGAAAAGATGAATAATTAACTGTGTAGATCAGTTGTGGATATTTTCTTTGTGCTCTGTGCTTCATCTTTTCCCATCACTTTCTTTAATGTCCACACAACAGGAAGGCAGTTCTGAACTAATTAATGCATTAGCCAACAAAGTCATGAGTTTGTCATCACTGGCTTCCCTGCTCAATCGTCGTGTCCCCTTTTCCTGCTACTGTCGCATGAGTAAATATAACTGAGATGTTGGAAGAGGTGTAAGATTAATTAACCAAAAAGTGTAATATATATAATAGTCAAATTTTAGTCCTTTCATGTCTCTATAACTGATCAGCTTATGAACCTGACTGACTGTCCTGTCATCTCATCTTTTGTCAGACTCTGAGCCTTTATGCAAAAAAAACAAACAACAAAACCCCTCCACATCCTGTGAATGAATGCAACCGTTCCTTATTTGTATGATTAACTAGCATGTGTCACCCTCCTGCGTTTTGTGTAAATGACTTTATGGTGGGTTTACATGGTTCATTGAGCTTTGGGTTAAAATGTTCCATGCTGGCAGCCTGATGTTGGAAAACACATTTAAACACAGAAACGTGGTTCAACACAGACTGCTTGTCGCCCTTTCAGTGTATTGCTAATATCTAAGAATATTCTCACTGTTTGTTTTTTTTAGAGTATGTTCATACTTCAGTGTCTTTAGACTAGCCTGAAGCAAAATGTTAAAAGGGGTGGTCAGTGCATAAATCCAACACTACCATGACCAACAGCATTTTCCTCTCAAGAAATTTGTGCAGTAAAACCAGTTCAGTTAGTATCTTAATAGTGTTAACATTTGTTTATATCTAACACTTGTGGCTTTAGCTGAGTGTATGTGGATGTGCACTTGTGTATACTTCTGCTTTTCTCTGTGTATCATTAACTTTCTCTGTGTTCCCTTCCCTCTGTAGCAAACATCTGTCTGGCATAGTTGGTATGGTGTCCAGGATGACATTTCAATAGAGGAAACACCCACAGCTCTGCCGCCAGCTGCATCTTTCTCCCACTTGGACGTGCCACCACCATACGAAGCAGTCTCTGGAGGTAACAAACACACATATAAACACAACAGTATATCATGTGTCTGCTGTTTCCTCATTTATTGAGGAAGTAGACTACTACTTCTTTGCCCTTCCATTCACAACGTCCTCTTAGCCATGGTACCCGGCTGCTGGGCACTCGTATATATTTTCTCCCCACTGTGATCTAAAATTGTGAAAGGCATTTCCTTATTCACAGCACCCAGTAAATAAGGCTGGTTTTATTTCTGACACAATGGAAGTCCTGTTGTAACACCAACAGGTTTGTAAGTAGCTCAGTGACTGATTTCACTAGTTTATAGCACCTTTGCAAGACTAGAACACGAATATCATGAATGACTGGGCTGGACCATGTTTTATTTAAACCTCAGCAGTTATTGCGCTCATTCATTTTGTGTTGGGAGTGATGGTGAGAAAGTCCACTGTGTTTCAGTGACTGTCTTTGCAGTCGCTCTGTTTGTTTAATTTACTCGTTGCAGAACCATGGCTATTATGAGTAGAACAATTGCAGTGGAGATGGCTTTGCCAGCTGTGTGCAAGAGAACGCAAAGCACTGAGCCTGCTTTTTCCACTTTGAATAATTTCTGCAGGCATCAGTAATTTGTAGAAGAAAACATCGGCAGCCTAAAATGATAGTAGTTTAGATAGTATGTTTTTGGGGAGATGTGCATTGCTTCACAGTAAGTTTGAATGCTCTCAATTTTAAGCTTCAGAGTGACAAGAAATGGTATAGCAGGTACCTGGTTATTTGACTTTCTACCTTGGTTATAAAATGATTTGACTTTCATCTAAGTCAAAAGTAAATATAAAGACAATGTGCTTGCTAATAACACATAATTAGAATCTTCCACGTCTTTACTGAACTAAAAGTTAACTAACTAAACTAAACTGAAGCGCCAGTGGAAAAAGTAACTTTTATTAAACATTGATTGAACCCTTGGATTTAATAAATGGCTGAACCTACTGTGCCAGCAATAACTTCAAACAGGAGCCTCTAGTAGCTATGAATCAGACATGCACAACATTCTTGAGGAATTCTGCATAATTTCCTTCTTTCTTCAGCTCAGCTTCTGCATATTCTTAGGATTTTCTTTGTTCTAAGACATTCTGTAGTAGATCTATTTTTAGGGTCATTGCTGCAGACCCAGAGCTGCAGAGCAGCCCCAAATCGCAATGTTTTTTTTCACCATGCTCCAAAAAGTTTTCTTGTTTTACACTAGTGGAACTGGCCATTTTTGTGTGTCACATCAGTAATAAAGTAGCTGTAACCCACAGCTGCAATCTTGTTTCACTGACTGGACTCCAGGTTTGTTAAGTTGTGACAAAATAAGTTTTCACTACCTTTTCTTGCCACTGTATTAATCCACTCAGCTGCACTTGCAAAGCACATGTTGCGGTTCTTCATAACCAAATCTACCTACAATTACTTTACGACTATCAGCATCAGAGCGGAATTGGTGGGATGGCCAGCCTGGAGATTAATGTATCTTGTCTAAGGGAAAAAAAACATTTTTTTAATCGTCTACCCTGGTTATGGATATCAAGTTTTTTTGTTTTCATGACATTAAGTAAAGCAGCTTTCTGAAGAAAGCTCACTGTTACATGTTGATACACTGAAAGTGTACTGTGTATCACTAAATTACTCATAATGAAGTCTCCTTAAAGGTTTTCTTTTGTCTACTAGTGTCTCATGTGTGCTGCTCAATGGAGTTAACCTAGTTCTGGTATCTGTTATAGGTACACTGACAAAATAATAGAGAGGGGAAAAATTTAGTCTAACGCTTGTCACAAGAAGAATCTCTGTATTGTGCACACTACTGTTACTTTGGAAGCTGCCTGATCATTCTTTATTCCTGCTTTTTCATTTATATTTTTTAAAATGTATTTGTGTTTCTTGAGATTTCTTTATGAGTTTCAAGAAAGAGGACACAAGCTAGCCAGACCTGATTGCTGTTAAGACAGAGTTTGGCGCCTTATCTTGGGCAAATGATCTCATTTCATCTACAGTATGCATTCAGTGTGAGTGCAGGATGTGGTTTTAAAGGCTGCAAAATTCACCACTAATTCTATTATATATATATTATTTCCTATCACACACATAGTATAGCATAATTAAAACAATGTCCATATTAAGTACTGTAGGCGAGTCTTCAGCCGTATGTACTTGCTTAAGCTTTAACTCTAGAAGGCATCTATAATTTGACATGCTATCACTATGTAGATTAAAATCATCACTGTTCGAGGGCAACAAGAAATGCAGCTTGTCATGTGGTATATGCCAACTTGTGTTTTCTCACATATAAATAAGATTGTATAGAGACATCAGTTGAAACTATAATTAACCATGCTGCTGTAATATTGAAACCTATTTGTGCTAGTGCTCATCTTTTGACTGCTTGGCCTGTCTTTCCTTTCAGAGGATGATCTGAAGCCCCCACCCTACAGCGAGTGTGCTAACTGTGATGAGGCAGAAGTCCCCCGTCCCTCCCACCACAATCTTCTCATTTCAGCAGGAGGAGACTCGACTAGTGTAAATGAACCTCCACCCCCTTACACACCGTCCCCCCTCACACAAGTCAGTCAACAAGACAGCCCTACAAGCCACACTGAGTCCCAGCCAGAAAGCAGGTCCACTTAATCAGTCCACGATGCCAGTTTGCCTTTTTCCTTGCACTGCCTTCCCACATTCAACCTCAGTGATCGTTGCCAGCCTAACTCTCATCACATGAGAGCAGTTTATTTGGATGCAAGTGTGTGTGTATGTGTGTGTATGTGTGTGTATGTGTGTGTATGTGTGTGTATGTGTGTGTATGTGTGTGTATGTGTGTGTATGTGTGTGTATGTGTGTGTGTGTGTGTGTGTGTGTGTTTGGTGGTTTGTAAAACCAAGTTGTTTTTCTTCTTTGTTTTGAGGTAAAGTGGTCATCTGATGAGTTTGGCAATAACAGATGACATCAGTAAGCCCATGTGCCTCAGTCAGGACAGCAGAACCTGCCTCCTAGCTATGACGAGGATAATACCCCTAACCTCTAAGCTCAATGGGAGTCGGTGAGGTAGAGATAAGCATAGAGACATATACAAAAAAATGTGTTCTGTTTTTATGAAGTTGTTTTCTGCCCTATGTCTGAGAGCACTTCCTTTCACAGATGAAAAACAACTGACTCATGTTTAAAGCATGAATAGGGAAATAAGCAGATATTTGACAGCTCTTAGTTCCTGCTACTGTGATACACAGTATATGAAACATTATTTGACTTTGTAAGTCTGTCTATAGATATTTGTGGGAACATAGTAATGGAGTAACTCAATGATATAAATGTGTCATCTAGACAGTCTAATCAGATTTCAGGGCACCTTGCCACGTTTATTTACATATTAAGCAAATTGTTTCAACTTGTTCAAACTGTTATTAAGCCCAGCGCTTCATTAATACTGTACTGTGTTATCTGAAGACAAAGTATGTTGACTTGATAGTGAATGAATAATTGTCATAAATAACCTCACTAGCATTACCGCTGTTGTTTAATATATCACAATAATTGTTGTGGGACATTAGGCAAGTTAAGTGCCTATAACATCTCTGAATGGAAGTGAGCAAGGACAAACGGGAAAAGAGAACAAGTTGATTAAATAAATGAACACATGGTGGAAAACAAGCGATTGTTCTCTGTTGATCATCAAGCTTACAGCACATCTGTACACCAAGGTTGAATTTTCTTATTTCTGCATCTTAAAGCCATTTATATTTTGGCAAAAAATCTTCTGGAATTTGTGGCAACACAGGACAACGCATAATCTGTAGTTGTTGACTCAGCTGTAATGTAATCAGATTTGATGTTATGAACTGTAATCATGAGCTAAAGGCTTAAATGGAAAAAAAGATATAAAATGAAATATTTGATAATCATGGCAAAATACAGGGCTGTGAGCTGATGTTCACAACATTTCTGGAGTAATTGGCTGCATTTAATGTGGTCACCAGGAGCTAGGAGCTCAATTATTACATTTTTCATAATTGTTGCAAAACAAATACTAACCAAAAATGTGTTTTGTTTTTTTAGTTGTTTTTTTTTTTAAACATTAGCTAATCTGCCACAGGCTGGTAGAGGTCAGCCAACTATATGTACTGTATTACTTCTGTTGATTTTCCTGTCATAGTATTGCTTTGGGAATTATTTCTTTTTGCATTTTTTGTCTCTGCATTTCAGATAAACCGGAAATAACACTGTAAAATGATCCTCTCAGCGTTTTGGTGCAACAAAAATATAATCTGTGTACAGTTTCTGGGGGTGGGGACGGGGAGCTAGAAAATGAACTGTGTAACTGTATTTTTTTTGGCCTTTAGTTAAGTATAGAAAAGAGGATCAGAATTCAAAATTGATGATGTTATGATGATAATCCTTTGTATTGTGATGACAAATCGTGGAGCATCTGTCACTGATGACTTCTTTCCTGTGGTTTAACAATCTAAAGGATACAACAGAAGCTGTAAGGTACAAATCTGAATGTATCTATGTGCTCTGTTTACATCAGTAGCAGCAGCAGCATGAAGATGAGTGACTACCTACACCATAGTGTTACTGGCTTCTAAATAATGTACATCCTGTTTCTTAACTTCATGTTCTTTCCCATGATGGGCAACATATCAAATCTCTCTGTTTAGGAGGAATTTTACTTTTTTGGGTCTGTTATGGGGAAATGCGCCTTCTGTATTAAACTGTTGTTCATAATCTTGCAGTTCAAGTGTTTTCCCTTTACTGTGAATGGATGAAGTCTGCACTGTGGTTACACCCAATTTAATGGTGTTTAACCCTTTAAAGCCCAGTCCAACAAATAATAGCCAAAACATCCTATTTCTTTAATTGGAGTGTGTATTGCACACTGTTGAAAAAAATAAAGAAAAATTTAAAGAAATTATTTCTAAATGTAAGATTTTTGATGTATTACATTTGATACATCAGAAGTCTATGATAATTATTTAATCAAAAGATTTTTGTGTATCAAACATGATAAGAATGGCATTATAGAGTTAATTACATTACACCTTTTAGCCCTATGCTACTGGCATAAAACTGTATTAACCTTTTTAAGCATGTGCTTTATTTGATGCTGCTTTCATGTATGTTATACAGTATATTGAATGGGGCTTTGTCAGTAACGGGTACATTTTTACATTAAACCATTATATAAATCATTATATTGAGTTAAGCAACATTTAGCAATTAGACTCCACTGATGTGACGCATGTCGTTAAGCACCAGCCCATGTGAAAATAGGATAACAGGACCCCTGGAGCATATACACTGGTAGTGGAGAGACAGAGTTAGAGGATGATGGTAACCTTTAGATATCATGGTGGTTATGGCTGTGATGCTTAAGGGTTGGCACCTAGTGATCGCCTGGCTTAGAGGTCGCAGGGTGGAAGATTTCAGATATGGTAATGACAAGATAGTGAAGGGATGTGACAACGTAGGAAAGCGGAAGTGGCAGACAGAAATAAATCAGTATGGTGTATGTAAACTCACAGAGGAACAAGGCAGAATGTGGGAGGAAGATATTCTTCCTCTTCGAGCTTTGAAAGGATGCTTACAGTACATTTGGTTTTGGTAGTTGCTAGGGTGTATTTGTGCAACAGTGTGTCAACATAACCAAACTGAAAAGTTTCATTACATGTTTACTTATTTCCAATAGACAATATGTAAAAGTGAAGCAATGCCAAGGTGAGGCAGCTTGTACTGCTACTAAGTGCCAACAACGTGCTGAATCTCTTTACTCTGCTTCTGACTTGTAAAAGAAGGCCACTGTGAAACCCTGATGTTTTCAAGGAGCTGAGAAAGTCTTGTTTCAGTCCTTATGATTGTTGTGTCACAGTGCCACTGGTCCATTTGTGACAGGATTCACCTGTTGGAAGTGCAGCCAGAATACAGTCACCTCCAAATGGCAATTCATATGTGTTTGCTGTTGACTGAAGAATTGGGTTTAAGATCAAAAAAATGAACATGAGATTAAAAAATGTATAGCTTTTATTTCCTGGTATTTACATCTAGACATATTAAAAATATGACATATAGCACCTTTTGTGTCAGATCGCCCACATTTTAAATGAGCAGCAGTAATGGAAAACACAGTAAGTTAAACTTAATATTTGGTTTTATACTCTTTGTAACAATAGCTGCATCAAGTCTGTGGCTCACTGACATCAGTAAATGGCTGGTTTATTTTTCTCTGCCTTCTGGGCTTTACTGCGACTTGCTTCTGCTTTATGTTTTGGGGGATTTCTTGTCTTCAGCAGATGAAATGCATGATCAGCTGGGTTGAAGTCTAGTGAGTGATCATCATCAGCTGTACTGTAGTTGTTTTCCATAGTTAACCCATTCTGAATGTCTTTTACATCTTTGATGGCAAAGTCAGCCTCAGCTATGACTTTTCCTACTGTATATTCATACTTCATTTGGGAAATTTTCAGTTTTTATTTTCAGTTTTTTAGATTCCCTTAGCTTTTCAAACTGCTCTCTTCAACACACACAATGTCACCTCCAATGTATTAATACACCAAGTGATCCACAGACATTTCAGGATCAACTTTGAACCCTAACCCTAGCATCTTGGACACATGTGAGACAATTAAAAAAAAACCCTCCAACCTATCCTACAAGTACATTCACTCAAGTGCTGTACTTAAGTACAATTTTGAGGTGCTTGTAATTTACCTGATCACTTTTATGTTACTTTTACAGTAATCCATCTATTCTGAACAGCCATAGCTTTTGTGTGTAACTTTGGAGCTGTATATTTACCTGAATGTAGCAAACTATAATCAAATTCACTCTAATTTTGTGGTATTGATTATGAATTAAAACATTTTTTATTTGTGGATTTGTGTGCAAAATACAGAATTAAGTTTTCAGTGGTGGGTAGGTTTTAGTAGAAAGTCCTTCAAGACATAAGATACTTTTTTATTTTAAATTGTTTTCTTTTTGCTATTTGCGAATATTTTCTGTCTGATCTGATAAAACCTGCTTTATATGTCAGATGTAAACTTTGCTCATATCCCCCAAAACATATCGGCATCAACTGAACTTGGATGGACAGAAGGAAAGATGGTTGACGTTAGTGTAGGTTTAGTCACATATTTTGTAATGTGCCACTAGAGAGCAGTGTTGCACCACATGTTTCTGAGCAGTTTGCACCTGTTGCTCCATGAGTCCATGAGCTGAACATAAAGAACTGCTTGTAGCTGACATCGCCTCAGTATAGATTTATGTCTTTTATTACACATTTTGGTGACAGAAAATAGCATTGACTTTTGTTTATACTTTAATTGGAGTAAATACTTAGGCTCAATCAAGATCAATTGTTCAGGCCTCCCGTGTTATGTAGATATTCAAGGACATTCATTTTTCATATCTTGGCCTCTCGGCTGCTTCATCACTTGGTTGCATACAAATAAGTTCAGATTGAACATTTCAGTCGATTCCAGACCTTTTTCGTAAACAAAATAAGGTGTTTCTGAGGAAACTAAAATAGACAGTAGAAATATTGGTATTATAGGCAACAGGGATAACAACTCATTCTCATGTCTATTATTAAATGCAGAAATATTTAAATAAGGAATTAAAAGTGTTGCTATAGTACGCACATTTGCTTAAGCTGATATTTTATGCATGAGAGCAGTTACTCAAATCACTGAAATGAATACAGCCTTTATGTATTAATTCAGCAGATCTCATGTTTTAAATGTACTTACATACGCACTCTACAGTGTACTGGTTTTCCTTTGAGTAACTGATATTTCCTGGGGAAATATTTGCATCTTGGTATGCAGGCAACAATCCATCATGTAACCCATTTTACTGATCATTACATCTTGGTATAAGCAGCTGTATAATAGATACTATACAAAACACCCTCCCCAAGGATATTCATTGAACCTCTTTCAAGATTATTGAGGCCTTCAAGGCCATTTGAGAATCACAGTGGATGGCTCAGTTACCTTCTGTTGTCTGTCAGAGATGTATTGCACCTCTCAGTCTTTCATATAGGTACGGTGCCTATCAAATGACATGTATTTTGAGGCTGGTATGCACGTAGTAATCATGGGAAAAGCCACAGCTTTTGAATCCATAAAGCCCATTCCAGCCATGGGT
>OMLM01008851.1:14498-50335 GCA_900302695.1 Helostoma temminkii
GAGGAAGGATAAAATTTCAAACATACTTGCTTTATTGATTTTTCACCTCAAAGTCATTTCAGATGAGGATACCCATCACTAGCCTGGCCAGAGTTGGTATTTTACACTGTTTAAATTTTTATCTTGCTTTAAATTCATATGGCATGCGTGTGCAGTGACGGTGTAACATCATAACAGAGCAGAGCTTAATGAGTTTTGCGGGTCATTTAACTGCTAACTGATGTCTTCTTTGCACCGTCTTCATTTTTTAAAATTCTGATGTTTTACTTGTCAATGTTGTTGATTTTATGGGGCAAACTAACATGTTTTCACAGTACATAAAAAACTAAAGGATGAAAATGCTGAACTAAGTTTAGTTGATAAACGTATTTATTATTATTTAACACCTCTGGCATATGACCTTCTTTTTAATTACTTTTTTCTTTGCCATATATTTTACTTTTGAAGGTTTGAGTGCAGTTTACAGCAAAAATATATAATTTGTTTACAATAAGTTTATCTCTTCTTTAAAAAAAGGGTTACTTTTACTTCAACATTTGCTTGCTGGGTGTAAAAATGGTAAATTTCTCAGTAGTAGAAATTAGTTTCATGTTCTGCAGAAACCTTTATGTTTGAAGTTCAATAGTAGTTAAAATGCATGGATTTTGGACAAGCTTATTTAATTTTTTAGTTATTACCTGAAAGTGATGCCCAAAATAGAATAATGAATACTGTGAGGTGACTACTTAATGACTAGATAACGCTACTTTGGTAATCCCTTGGCATTTTCTCTTGTGTCACCATGAGGTTAACTTTTTGCTTTTGAGTGAAAGGTTTTACAGTTGGATGGATTGCTATGAAATATTAACATCCATTGTCTCAGTAACATGAATGTTGTCACCCTCTGGGTTTTGCCACCAGCTGGTTCACCTGCTGACATCTACTGGATGGATTGGGATACAATATAACAGAGACTTATGTATGTGCTTATTTGTCTTGTATCTAGCCAAACAGACATTGGGATAAAAATGTCTGAGACGAGGCAAAGCATGTTTCTTTGACGTAAGTAAATTATCTTTATATAGTCACTGCTAGATAATCCAGCCCATACTCAAACCATTTGAGACAATCTAATATAAGCTTGTTTCACTTACTTAGACATAGGGTTTGCAGTTTGCTTCAAACAGAGTTTTAAAATTCTGCTGTCCACGCTAGCTTTCATCAACATCAAAAGCATGATAACAGGTTCACACTTTCTCCTTGGTCTGCCACTATAGATATAATCTAGAGGGCAGGGATATGCTTGCCCCTGTGTCTCTGTGATGATAGGATAAGTGAGGATGTCTGAATGTCAGCAAGGAGGGATAAGCATCTGGTGCAGACAGGCATGTGCTGGAGCATAATGATGCAGCAGTCAAGATAGCAAGTTGTTTAATTTCAAGAATTTATTATTGCCTGCTGGACATAATAACCATTAATTTTCTGCAGGACCTTGATGGCTCCAGTACTTAGTCGTCCCTCTAAATGGCAAAGCGTTGCGCATGCAGTGTGCTCTTCCCCACAGGTAATTTGTTGCTAACTGGTGGTGATATGTTAAGCATTTTTAAATCTTCGAAAAAATGTCTCCTAATGGAAAACTGTCATCCAGGCAGGTGAGTTTGTGACTTACATTCACCACTGGCTTCGTCTGAATGATGAAAGGTGAAAGTAGAAACTTTTTTCTTCCTGGAGGACCTGCAGTTCTCCTCAGCATTAGCCTGTGAAACAAACCATTTATCCCACCGCTGTTTCTTCAGCAGTCAAAAATCAGCTGAGAGTTGCTACAGCAACTATATAAAAATATTTATCTGACTTGCAGAAGTCAGTAAAGTCATAATTCTTAACTTGCTTCTGTGATCCAAAGTGTTGCATTTGCCCTTCAGCATTTCAGATTTTGACGTGATGTGCATTGCTGACTTATTTTTTTAAAGTATCACGAATCGAAGGAGCGTGTCAGCTCCTTGCAAACAATGTCTCTCTGCTTGTACAGTTTGTACAAAAACTTCAAAGGTGTAAGTGTAGAGAAGATTGAGTCTTTCTGGGAGCTGTCAGTAGAGTAGACAAAGACCTGGAGTACACAGACGATATATGTTGTGCAGGAAGCGAGAATGCAGCCAGGGAAATAGCAGAGACGAGACCAGTCTGTAAATCCTCCTGAAAGGGCTGAATCCTGAAGACCTCTGACTGTATGTTAATTTTCACCTTTTGCCTGCGAGGCCTCATCGCTCACCTGCCATCCCATACAACAATTTTCAAATCTCTTTGTAAAAAGATGCCTTCCTCATCTGGTGCCCAAGCAACTTGTTCCCGTTTATCAGCTTAGTGAGAATTTACATTTTAATTGAATCCTGATGTTTGAGCCAAACTATACTTGCTCAGTAACTGGAGCCCCTTCAGAGAAACTTACAAGCTGCGTCCACTGAAGATGACAGCCAGTCCGACCTGCTCACATTAACTATGCAGAATTCAACTTCATGTGCCAAGGTTGCTCGTGGTGTCATTGGCAGAAATATCCTTGGATGTTTGTGTGTGTGTGTGTTTGCCGGAATACTACAAAACTACAACTGTTGTGTGTGTATTTATACATTAGCTTCTATGTATTTTAATTAGTTTGAATTTGCCAAGAGTTTTCATGCTCCCATTGCCAGGGATATACTTGGAATGTGTGTGTAAAGACAGCAGGGAATTAGAATTGGGCTCAGGGGGGTGTGTGTGTTCTCAGATCATTCATAGATCATCATACAAATTAGGATGGAGACTCTATTGATGTGGCATGTTGGCCGACTCTGAGATTTTGTCTACTAGCATAGCAGATAGAAAGAGACAATTCATCTGCTTTTTTGTTTGGTTAACCTGTTACATCAGTTTAAAATATTTTATCAGGCATTATCATTCTGCAATGCCCTGTCAGTTAATTGAGTTTAAGTTTTTATACCTGTGGTGAATCTAACTTTGCCTGAAGTTTATTTTTCATATTTGTACTTTAAATCACTTTTAAGCTCTGAAAAAACTATCCTTGGAAGAAAATGATTTAGCTTTGTTTTATGCTTTGTGTATAGAACAGTTTTTAGCATTGTTCATAGTCTTTTGTTTCATTATATCAATTGTTTGTTTTATAAAATCTTAGAGAATAACACTAAATACCCATCATATGTTCAGAGAGCCCTAGACACAAAAAATTAGCTTGATTTGTACCGACCCCACCCCACTCAAAAAATCATAAAATCATATCAATCAGTATTTCTGTTTACATTTTTATCTTTGCAAGAAAAATGGACATGATTAATTCTAGCAACAGGTTTATTATCTGCTAGCATGGCTATTAATATGTAATATTAACTGATTTCGCCCTGCGATAGACTGGCGACCTGTCCAGGGTGTACCCCGCCTCTCGCCCGTAAGCTGGCTGGGATAGGCTCCAGCACACCCGTGACCCCTGCGGGGACTAAGCGGTATAGAAGATGAATGAATGAATGAATAGTGATGTGATGGCATCAGCAATTTTTATTTGTTTTTGTTTGTTTGTTTGTTTGTTTGTTTGTTATTTTTTACAGTAAGTAACAAATATACTCTCTTATAATATATATAAGACAAACTTTAAGAGCACCTGGTGGTTTTGAAGTTATGATGGACAGGGGTCAGCATGGTCAGTCTGACACTTCAGGTCAGAAGCCTCATACACAGCAAGCTGTGATTACTGTGTCTTCATAATATTTTTCCCATGCTCACTCCCACCAATGCTGATCAGTGGAGAGTAAGTATCTGCTTCTTACTTCTTACTGTTCTAACCGGGTGGTTTTGAATGTTGACAGCTGATTGGTATACGTCTCACTTATACTAGTATGGTTGGGGGCTATACTCATTATAATGCAATAAAAATGCTAATGTCAATTGTTATTACATTTTTTCCAGACTGTGGCACCTGCAGTCTTCATCCAAGTGTAGCACATTGTAATAATATAGTGATTAACTTCTGAATTATCACACCGATAAAGCACAACTGAAAAGTCAAGAACATAACTGCTGGAACCAGTTTCTGAAAGAAGTCATTAGGATTCTGACTAATTACATCTCATCAGACCTTCCGCTCTCATTGCTTCACCCCGAACAAATAAATGTAACTCTCTGCTTTTACTTCATGCACGTCAAAATAAAAAAAAATTAGTTGTGGTAATAGGTGGTGATGGTGACATTGTAACTTAAGCTGATTATGCTTTGGTGTGACACTGAAAAGTGTTCTCACATCAGTAAAAGAGATAAGAGTTAATTAACTGATAATGGCACTCGACTCATTGAGATGAAAGTCAGTGAATAGAAATGAAAGGGTGGGAGTCAATAAGAAAAATGGACTTTCTGTAGATTTCAAAGAAAAGCAGATCATTTTATTCCTCCTCATTAAGTTTCACCTAGGGGGTGACATAAATACCAAGAATGCTGAGTAACCTTTGTCACACCTGCCACAACAATGACCTAACTCACGATGAATGAATTTCATCATGTCTATTTCTATACAAATTGCATGAAAAGCTTCTTGGAGAAAATATTACACCTGTCATAGCAGAGCCTTTGATCTCTTGATGATGACCTCTTTTATTCACTCCCACTCTTCTTCCAAAACCCAGCGTAAGACAGCAGAGCAAATCAATAGCAACAGCTCAAAACCCAAAGATGGTCTGTTTTTAGGGGAAGTAAACCTAACAAGAGGGCAAGAAAAACACACTTCTTCCTTCCTGTATGCAAGGCTTTGATCAACTTTCCAGCTGGGCAAGTCGGCGGTTTTTATCGGCCCGTCCTCTTCTCTCACAGATGAGAAACAATGTACTTTATTCCATTACACTGTAAATCCAATCTCATGCTTCACGCTCTGTAGACGTCTAGCAGAAAGACAAAATAAATGAGATGGCATGGGGAAATGTTGACACAAATCCCACAATCCCTGAGGTGACACCAGCCGGTCACTGGGGTACAGTTGTAGAATTCTGAGCAATTAACCAATCAATTAAGAGGCTGATGGGTCCCATGTAGCCAATATGGTAATACTTGTGTTGCTGAAGTGAGAATGTGCACTTGGCTCAACGAAACAGCAAACTCGAGCTGTTTATTTAGGGCGCTGCCTATTCTGACCAAATGGTCTCACCTGGGAAATCAGTGCCCTTCCTGAAAGAAAGTTTTCAAGTACAGTTTTAATAATTAACATTTTGCTGCTTAAACTGTAGACTTACGGCCATAAATTCTGTTTTGTTAATATCACTGAGGGCAATAGAACACATTGTGGTCTGAAATGGAAATTTTAGCATGAGAATGAATGTCTGTATAAATGTCTACACTACTGCTGTTGACTATCCAAGACATCTGATGAATGTTCAGATTAATAATGCATTGTGAGGAAATAAATATTTAATTCCTTAAATCTGTTGCAAACAGCTTGTAATATTCACTGATCTATCTGCTGCATGATTCACACAGCAATATAATAACTTTAAACAGCCCAGAAGCTAAATGCCTCCACCGCTCACAAAGCCCAGGGCAGCATTCGTCTTCCAGCATCAGTTAACAAAATGTCTCACATATTGAACAGTCACCATTTGGTTTTGAACACAGCTCAGGAAGCTGATGTATGACTAATCTTGTCAAATCTTATTACTACCGTGCAAAATCTGCCCAAGATCTAATATTGAAAACTGCAACATAAAAGCAGGTCTATTGACTGCAAGATGTAATTATCTACCAAAATTAACATCCTCACCGACTAATGACACTTAACTCGCTCCAGCGTTTAGATTAGTTCTGACTTTTAATTGTGTGGGTTGTGGATTAAAATGCATCTCATCTGGATAGGCATTTTCTATAACAACACTTTAAATAAATTTATGTTTTATTTATCCAGAAAGTCTCTTTGAAATCAAAATCTCTGGATTCATTTAAATGAAGCTTTGGTCCAAACTGTCTCAACTATCCCACAGACTGTCATGAAGGTATATACCAGCATTCATTATCCCAAAGGTTTAATCTTAATAACATTTAGCAGCACAAAAATGTGACTTTTGAAACACTGAATGAATTTAGTTGAATTAATATTTAATACAGATATATGAGGTTCATAGAGGAAGAATCACTTTGGTTGATCCAGTGCCACCAGATCAAATGTTCCATTTATCTTGTGATGTATCTCAACCTCATTGTAATATTTTGACCTTTATGGTTATTATATGATGAGTTCTAACATCTTTGACAATCGCCTACTCTTCCCGTAGAACTACTGTAGAGTAACATTTACAGTTTTGAGTGAAATGTCACATTTGGTTGGAATTTTATGTCAATGGACATATAACATATAATACCAAGCCATCATTTTCATTATAAACATGTTGGCATGCTAATGTTATCATTTTGCTTAAAGCCCTGCTGACTTGTTGTTGTAGAAAGAGAAATACAGATATTATGTTTTCTCCATCAATTTGTCATTGCAGGACAGCCAAAAATATTACAATGCATATGAACCTCAGCCTTTGTTCCCCTTGAAGGTAGTTAAAAAAATTAATCTCAACTGTAATGAATTTAAAATGCTCATGTTTGAGAACAAAGCATGGGACCTCTGTTTCTTCATTAATTCAAAACTGTGTAGAAGTACAACCTTGTCTTCCAAAACTATATTTCTATACCTGCAAATGACATTGATGTTACACATTTATGTGCAACTGGATCACGCTTTCTTTTGTCATAATGAGAAGAGAAATAAATGTTATATATAAATAGCAAATAATACAGATAGGGAAATATACTAATAAAATATCCCCAGACACCACTTTTTTCCACCAGAATATCTTGTGGAAATACAGATTTCCACTGTGTGTGGTGCACAGGTAGCATGAAGCAGGTAGGAGGTCTACTCAGATAAAGCCTCCAGCATATTTACCTTCATCAAATCATGTGCAAATCACACCAGGCTACTGCAAAATAGCCACACACCTCTAAACAGTTCAGACCAGTCCTTTAGAATTCATTATTCTTGCTGGAGCTCATTAATACTGTGTCCAGACCCACCTTTCCAACTGCTTTTTGCATTTTACTATGTTTATACTGGACTAACACAATTAACTCAAACCCATCAGTCAGCCCTATACCCCTAAGGCATGTGGAATATCAAATGGGAATAATAAGAGAACAATGTAAATGTCCAAATATTTTCTAGCACAGTTGTGTCCTTTCATTTGTACTAATGATCCAAACAGGAAAGTTTGATGTGAATCCAAACCTCTATGGTTTGGATTCCAACTGTGACTCACATTGTCTGCTCCTTTGATTGGAGGCATTTTTTCAGGCTTTAAGCAGTGTGCAATAGCGTATGTTTTTTGTGTCTTGTACTCTGCTCATTAGAGTATATTGTTTTTAAAATCTTGTAATGATGCTTTTTTAAGTTAGTACAAAAGGACACAGTCTGTCCACGACCATTAAACCTTTAGTCTTTTGTCCTTTGGATTCTTACTCTTTGAGGCACTTTACTTCACATGAGCTGTCTATGGGTAGCTTGTCTAGCATACCCTGACTGAAGTGTTCGCACTTTCATCTGGTCCAAAGGTGTGCCTCGGAGATAGGAAAAGGCGAAAGTGACTAGAGGGGGGGTGAGAAAAGGTGTGTTCAAAGCCAAAGCACAATAGTTTTAGCTTTTATTCCCCACAGAGGGGCCTAAATTTCCGGAAAACAACCAGGTCTTTCAATTTTATAATCCCAGTTTGATGCTTCTTGTGTGATGTGATGGTCGTGCTGCATCTCCTGACCTCACTCACTCCATCAGTAGGTGTAGCTGATCTGTTGGCAACTTCACAGAACACTCTGAATATAGTCACTTGTCATCACCTCAACATATGGCTTTTTTTGATCAATAGAAAAACAGCATTCCTCCACACAGCCTGGTCCAGCATTGACTTCTAACCTCCATCTGGAAAACCGCCCATAATTTAAATTAATTAACTTGTCCAAAGTGAGACAAAAACAATTACCCAAGTATCTCCTTGCTTGTCAACAAAGCTCATTTCTTCTGAGAAGAACGGGTAGTGTATTACAGTCCTTTGCATTTGGCCTTGGCAGGAGAACGGCAAGATGATGGATGTCTGTATTTCCAATGGTGCCTCCTTTCTAATGAGTTCTTCCCCCATATTGCTGGATCATTATAAATAACAGGATCTGCTTTGCTGAAAATAATAAGAAATGATAATATCCCTGTAATGAGTATGAATATTATCAGTTAAGGCAAGTTTTGGTTACTGTTGTCAGCTTTGGTGGTTATTTCCTATTTGTAATGTGGTGATTTGTGAAAGTTATTTAAGGCATAGGAAATAATAAAAAAAGAGTAATGTGCTATATTTACCAAGGGCAAGAATATTTTTGTATCAAGTCAAACATTTCTGTCACAGCCGTTCAGTTTCTTCAGTTGAGTGTATTCGTTAGCCTACCAAACTGTGAAAAGCTTTTCCGATTTTTCACCTCAGAAGCACACATAAATCAAGGTTTCTAAAACTCTGGAGATAGAAATGCAGCCTAGCGAGAAGACCAATCTCGAGTTTCTGTGCACACCTGCCCAGAGTGCACCACAGTTCACGCAAATACGAACTGTCTCTGCTTTGGTCATTCTGAGGGTGTGGGTCTGCTTTGTGTCTGCATGCGAATGTGCAAGAGACTGAGACAGACAAAGTGTGTCATCTTAAATTGTGCACATGACTTATTCTTCCATCTAGTGTTTGTGTATGTAATGTTAGTGTGTGTGACCTCTGTCCTCATCTAGAGTGTTCATGTGTGCATTAAGAGACACGGCTCTGGAGTCAGGTGCCAGTAAAGTCACCCTGAAACACAAGATGGTGTTGAAAGAAACAAATGGCTTCTGCTGAGTTAGTAAATGGAGGATTTATTCTAGTTTCCTGAGACAGTTTGGTCAGTGCTGGCAAAAAAAAATTACTTTGGTCCCATGTGGGCCATGAGGAGCAAGGTACACTTTGTGCCTCTACTTAATCTGGGAGGTTACATCATTGTAAACCTCTATTAAGAACAAAGGGCAAAAATGGTGACGAAATGACAGTGACAGGGTCAATTTCTGCAAATGAGATTATTTTTAATTAGGTTCATTTAAAAATTCCTTGTACAATCAAACACACAAACTGTGTGGTGGTCACCGGACATTTTAAAGTTATTTTTCTATAAAATATGAATCATTATGCGTATTCCCTTTTTAACTCTGGGTCTGCCTTTAGAAGATTACAATGTCCCAGAGATGGTAGTAGTTTTCCCCACTGTGGCTCTTCTGGATTATGAGCGCCTTGAGTACTTACATAAATGGCTTTATTTTTCTATCCATTTAGCCATGGGTAGCTTTTGCCTACTCTGTCTCTACTTAAATTGCTTTTGGCTTCTGAAAATGACTGACTGGAAATAAATAGGTTCTTAATACAGACAAAAATCAGCAGACTGCACCCTTCACTGTAACTGGTGAAGCCCAAGCCTAGCAGTCACATACATAATTGTCCTCTATAGCCTAACCCTCTCCATTTTGACATTAATTAATCTGAAGCAATCTCCAAACTGCACATGGGGCCAAGACTTCACGCCTCCAAACCTTCAATTCCCATGATTGAATTTCACAGAGTTCATCTCTTCAGCCCTTAACTTTGCCACTTCACTAATGGTGGTTGAAAAAAAAACTCTCACCATCAGCCATATTCTTTTTCCTATCTATCACAGCCATAGAGGGGAGGACAAAGACAAATTCAGCCAGCCAGAATCTGGGCAGAAAGCAAGAAAGATGACCACTGTGGACTCTGGTGCTGCATTTTATTTTCTCAAGTAGTCTATTCATTCACCACCTTTAGATGGACTGGTCCCCCAAACTGCTCTATCATTCCTCCACACTGCATAGTAGCAGGTCAGTGTGGGCTGGATTGACCCACAAGAAAAGATTAAGTAAATTTGCACTATGATGTTATAGGCTAGAACGGGAAGTGTGAACATCATTCAGTGGAATTTATTTTACAACACAGTTTTAGTCTTGTTTTAGCTGAAGAAACTTGTCTAAAGTTATACTAATAGATATATGAGGCTGTAGTGAATCTTTATGCTAACATAAGAATGCTAATATGCAAAACAAGGTAAATGTATTTGTATTGTACAATTAAAAACAAAAGAATTCAGCATGTATTACAAAAGACATAATAACATGCAGATTCTAGTAGGAGGTATAATGTTCATCATGTTCACCATTTTTATTGAGCTTGTTAGCATGCTAATATTTGCTAAGAACCACTAAATGCAAATGCAGGCATTTGGTTGGAAACCAAATGGTGGATAAATACATTTTGACCGATGGTATTAGTCACCCTAAGGGCAGTGTCTGCAACAAATTTCATGATGATGCAAAGATATTTCAACAAAATTCATGACTGTTCAGCTTGTTGGACAGAGGGCTTCTTCCTTGGGGAAACAAAAATATATGCACTAACTTCACCTATAAATTCACAGGACAAATGTCAACGTTGAGCTGCTGGTGGCAGAAGATCATCAAAATCAGTTCTAGGTACCATGGTTCTGTCTGTGCCAGATTTCATGACCATCCCATTGTTGAAATAGTTCAGTCTGGGTATCTACTCAGATCTTTATTTTAGAAATTAGCACATACGAAACTTCATCCATCCAGTAATTTTGCTGAGTCTGTCACCTCGAGAACTGTCCACTCTATCACAGATATGCTTCCTCTCACACTGACAGTTACAGCATCATTGTCCAATCCGTCCTCCCATGAAGCATGGCAATGAAAGGAGTTTTAGGAATCCTGGCCCTACATGATCCTCGATGCTGTTGCTTGGGGGGCACAGTAAGGCTGAGTAAGCCTGAGAAATTGCACAGCTTTGGCCCTGCTGCTGTATAGGATGGCTCATTGAGTCTGCAGGTACGTAGCTCAGAGTGAGGAATGACTGCAGTCTTTTACAGATGCCCAGGGTTTCTCAGTCTCCCCCACCCTGTCCTTTTATATTGTTCTTCCCTCTATCTGTGTCCACAGCTCAATTTCTCCTGGGAAGTGACCAAACTACGTTTCCTCTTTCACCTGTATTTTCACTTCTCTCAGTTGGAAGTAAGTATGAAAAAATGCTGCATTCATGTGTCAATAAGAATGTGTGTTTTGCATGACCCAGCGGTCGGCTGGTGGCCTGACTGTGTTTACAAGTTGACCTGGGACTTGAAACGACGAAGAAACAGCATGACAGATGGCATATTTGAAAGGGGGATTTGGGGGATCGGATACAGTCAACTGAGGTTTGGCACCAAAGCAGGAGCTTGGGCTCCTGCTAGCATTTCCCCTCCTTCAATCACTGTGCTCGAACACAAAAAACAAGCACACAACAAGACAAAACAACAATGCAAAGTAATACTTCTACTTTGACACACATACAGATACACCCTGTGGAGAGCATACAGCATAAGACCAGGTGAAATGGTAGCTCCTTAAACGAATTCTTTTGTGGTTGCCTGGCAACTTCAGTGTATTTGCCTGATACCAAAACAGGAATGCTGAACAACAAAGCTAAACACACACCAGAGGAGATTTGAATGCCAGTTTATATTTGATGCACTGTCACGTCTCTCATGATGAGCTAATGTACTCGCAGAGTAATGGCATATTTGAAGACATGTCATTGTTTTTACTGATAAAACTTTCCTGCTCAGTGCAGCTCAGCAGCTGAAGCTTCTCTCTGAGCCAGAGCTCTGTGGGTTTGGCCAAGACCAAGTAGAACATCTATTGTATGGCAGAGCAAAGCATGCAGAGTGAAAAAGGGAGTCTGAAATTTCTCAAGTGAGGAGTAAAAGTTCTGGATCTCACAATCCTCTAACTGGAGGAAACTATATTCAGTTGCTGATCCTTTTAATACAATCAATACCATTAGTTAGTTGTATCACAACTTAGTTTAATGTTTCCTGTTTAGTTTCTTAATTATATTAGTTGAGCACTGTCACTGCCTTTGGCGTGCCATATCTTTATCAAATCAGCTCTGATATTTTAAGAAAGCCAATCTGCTCCCTCTGCATCTCCCTGCGCAGCACGAGAAAGGAAAAGGTTACCCACGCATTTCCCAGAGACCACTTGAAATGTAAATCTCAGCTTCAAGTCCTCCTATTGTGGGTAGCTACATTTTTATGAAAATTACCTGATTGGAATTTAGATGTGGGTACAAAAAAGCTAAGGCATTCACTGAGGCACGTTCCTGTTTAACGAAGAGGCGTATTAAAGGGCTGTTGTTGACTCCGCTTCGTGTCCATCAAAAAGACAGACACACACTTTGTCGCAGCTCTAAAGCTGTGCAGGACTCCTTTGGGCTGCGGAGCTTGATAGAGGCTGCGTTCAGTCACCAGGGGATAAATAGGTAATTGAACTGGGGATGTCATTATTAAAATACACAAAAGCAGAGAAACACAGTGGTGCTGTCACTCTCTATCTTCCTTCCCTGCTTTCACAAATACACTCATATTAGACATGACACATAGCTGCTTGTCAAAAAGATCAGTTATTCCAAACAGATGTAAATGGAAGTCTGGATACCACTCCGTTTTCTCCATTCAAAACTAACAATTATAAAACACATCCACAAACACATTCACACCACTGAAGATTACAGATGTAGATGACAGGGTTTAAACTCTTTATACATGCATGTTGAATTTTATTTCACTTTAAGCATCATCTCTGCTGAAGCGTCTTTTAAACTCAATCTTTAGCAGTCCCACCAAAGAATGCAAAAAAGTTTGGTGGTTTTATTGGTGGGAAAAAAATCTATTACCCTATTATTCGAAAAGTAAAACGTTTTTCTGTCTTTAATAATGATTTTATTTTACTCAAGGCTTGCATATTCACTTGCAAATAAAGTTACTTAAGGGGTGAGTGCTTTTCTAAGCCTGATGTCGACCTTTGACCTCCCAGGAAGAGACAGACCAGAGAGTTTAAGTGCTGGAATAACCAGCGCACACCATATTACTTTGAGGTAAAAAAAAAAAAAAAGTAAAAACAGCTCAAACTGTTCAAAACTCATCATTCCACTTCCCACTCCAGGGGTTAGTGGGTTATATTCATTTCCTCCACCTGCAGGACAGCTGTGCCGCCGCTGCCACGTCTGTCCCCTCTGCCGGAGAGGACGCGCAAAGTGGGGGCGCACTGCTCACAGTGAGTCCCGCTCGTGAGATGCGCAGCTGTGACTGAGAGCAGCACCGGACACATCACTCCACCTCCACCCCTACTGTTTTTTGTGCACAAGCTCCGACTGTTGTAGCTGAAGGAAACTTTTGTTGTTGTTTTTTTTCGGCGCCGTTGCTTTTTCGCACCCGCGTCCTCTCAAGAGCGAGCGGAGGCACGTTGCTTGCGGCGCAGCGCGACAGTGCGGTGTCCGATTACAAACCGTGCGCCGAGGAGCCACCGGCACAGAGCGCTCCGGCGTGGAGAAGAAATAGCACACATTACTTCGGGAAGCGAAAGCAAGCACAGCGGAATCTCTGCAGAGACAGAAGGAGTTTTACCGAGGTCGATTTCTGGCACAGTAGATCTGAGGATATTTCATCTTCAGTCTTTTTTGTGTGTTTCTGCGTTTCACTCTTCTCACCGGGACGAGACTCGCAGCTTTGCTGAATACTAGATGAACGGGAGTTGGGCACCTCACCTGGTAAAACCAAACGTCTTTTAACATGAATTGTGCTCCAGTACTTATTATTAAAACATGTCACAGTATCTGTAGCTTCCCTTTCTCAGTGCAATGTATTTGTTTTCTCATAAAATCAAACCGATATTCCACCTTATCGTCGTCACACACCCGATTTTGCAGCCAAATCACCTGTTAAAAGAGGTTTGAATGTTTTGTAGACTGAGACTAAAACATCACCACTAAGGAAACATACAAATCCCCAAAACACAGATAATCAGTTTTAGAAGTTTTGTATGTGGCTTTGCTTTGTTTAACCACTTGGTGGTGCTGGCAGAGTGCAACCGGTGCAGCTTTTATGAAATCTTTACATTCGACAAATTCGCTGCAGCGTTTCTTTTCTCTTTTAATATCTGATGACACTTGATTAAAGTCTGGGATCATAAGTGATGTCGTCAGTTGCACAAGTCAGCTTTCTCTGTAACGAGTGAATGTTAAATATCACTGGTTCTGATGTTTTTTTTTTATGAAAATAGCTGCTCACCAGTCTTGAAAATCAGTCACTTCCTTGACAGCATAAATGCAAATGGGACCTTTTCACACTCAAATGTCTCTGGTTAATTATAGTTTGATTTCTACCCTTTGTCAGACCCTTTTTCTAGCAAAATAGTGTTTCATTAGTCTATTAGATGTATAGAGCAAATGTCCATGTCTCATTTTCTTTTTGTGTAAACCTTTTTTTTTCCTTGATATTTTCATTCCATTTACTTCTTGTGAAATTGCAAAGCTGCTTTTTAATCCACAGAGAAGGAACTGTTCGCCCTGAATGTAACCCTCTTGTTGTGTAGAAGATAATACTAGATTTTTACATTAAATGGCAGGAGATTAGTCATATATCTTTTATTCTGCTCATCTCTTTGTTGATGGATTCAGACCTTCTAGCCGCTCACCTCAAACTTCAGGCTTGATACACAATGTAAAAGCCAGTGCTTTGTGATATAAAGTTCTTCTTACAAGCAGAAGCAGAGTTTCATTTGAACTTTCCCTGCACTTAATAAATTTGAGTTCAGCGTACAGTTTGTGTGAATGGTGAAAGTTGTATCGGAGGTGAAATCAATCAAGGAGATAATATGTGACTCAGGTTCGGGTTCCATTACCCCATGTCCTCTTACCAGCCCTGCAGCAGGTGTTAATAAAAACTAATCTTTAATCTCCACAGGCTTGTTCATGCTGATTATTGAACAATTAACCAAACATAATTGTTAACTAAGTCACTTATTTACCATTATAATTATTATTTTTTAAGCCTGGGGCAACAACCTTTGTATAAGATATACACATTTTACTCAGGTGTGTGTATAAAGCTCTCAGCATCTTTTCTATTCCATTTGCATTCATACGGCATTGTGGTTGTTCTGGAACTTGAAAGTTGTGGTCCTCATAAACACAGTCAGCTTCCTCTGATCTTATGACATCAGACCCATGAGGATGCTGTAGCTTGTCCATCCTGTCACACTGTGCTTACCAGTGGAAAAATGTGACCCTTATCCAGATGGTAGAATTACTTTCAACTCACAACATCCAGGCTTTTATTAGACGTCGGATGCAGAAATCCCAGAGGAAAAGGGATGAAAAGGAGACATAAAGTGAGAGTGAAAGGGATGATGTGAAAATGCTGAATCAAGAAATCATGTAACATGATGCATTTTCAAAAGTTGCCAGTTTGTATTGCAGCTGCTAGAGTTTATATTGAGCTGTCAGAAAAACAGCATAAATGCAGGTGAAACTCCATACACTACCTGGTTGCATCTTGTCAATATGGGAATTTCTGCCTCTCTCTCAGTTTTCTCTGTTGAGATATTTGCTGAGTGGTTTAGTGGTAGTAGAAGTAAATTATTATAACAGATGTTTTGGCAGGTTTTGGGGGTTAGTTGGTTTGGGGCATCAAAAACTTGCAGTGAAAACTTTTTTCTCAGACTTCCTAGGTTAAAATAATAATTGTTTAAGCAGAAAATGTCTCATTTATCGATTTTGGGAACAATTGTTAGTGGCAGCAGTAGACAGCATTAACACCTAAACTCCTTCCTCATCGAGACATAACACAGATGAGCAGCAGATCCAGATGATGCCATAATATGAAAAGCAGCCACACATTCCAGCAGTGACTGAGGAGCAGCATATGATTAGTGTGACTGATATTTGCGCTATGTTGGGAAATTGCCCAAACACTAACACAGAACACCAGCACAAACACAGCAATTAGTCACAGCCAGGAGACTTCCATGATGAAAGTGATCCTGGTGGCCTCGCTGGGCTGTGTGGTCGCTATGGAAACCAGTTGAATGACAAGCCCATTGTCGTCAACCTTTGTGATTCAGCATCCCCTCGGGGTCGAGCACTGTTGGGAGAGAAAGTGAAAGGCATTGTCATGCACGTGTAAACTAAACAGCCATTACCCTCTGGCCCCTTGGTGCTCTTTAAAGCCCTTTGGTTATTTATTTATCTGACACCAGCAAGATGGGGCTTTGCAATAGTTTGTCTCTGTACACACAGCCTCACAAAAGCTCTGGCTTTATCCTCCGTGAATTGTATGGAAGCCCCAATTTCACTAATTCTCCCCAGAGGATGATTTATTACTCTTTTAGGAGTAAACTTGGAGACTCAAACAATGGTTGAAGTGGTTTGCTGTTACTTTTTGCTGTGCTCTGCCCGCTCTACCACAAACTATTTATACATCACAACCACTTTGCCATTATCACATCCCTCCCTTGGTCTTCTTGCCACTTCAGATTTAAGACTGTAGTAGCTCCAGAGAATCCCAACATGATAGGAGACACTCATTCAAGTTATTTGTGTTCTCTTAGAGGTTTTGTGGTTATTCAAATGCATTTCTGACCTAACCCTACATAACAAAGAGGTTGCTAAGGTGTAAGTGCACAGTTCTAGCTTTTCTTTTTTTTTCTGCCATTCTCAGTTGTTTAGTTAGATGGTGCAATGTTGCTATGACTACTCCAAGGCTTCCTGCAGGGGATTTGAGCGACCATCTATCACAAAGTAAATGAAAATGTTGCCAAAATCAGAGTTTATCATCCACACTGCTGTTCTTTAAAGGGTGTAAAGTGTTTTGGTGGTTACCTTAGACATTGTGAGAAACTTCGCAAGTACACCATCTAACCACAATGCATCTATCGCCTTGCTAGAGTCTGCATAGCAGTTACATGACTTACGTTTTACTGTGTTAGTATATAGCACACAACTGAAGTACAGTGAGCTAAAATGAAATGACAGCACACACATATACGCATAATACAGACTGATCTGTGAAAAGAAATAGAAGTGAACTGATTAGAAGTATGCTTGTGTAGAAATACACACACGCACGCACGCACACACACACACACACACACACACACACACACACACACATGAACAACTTCACTGTTGAGATGGGCCCTTGTAAAACAGGCAGAGGGAGATGTGGTAATTTCACACTGCATGCTTAACAGCAGAACCAGCACGGGGGCAGGTGTAGGAAATAATTTGAGTTCACAGTGCGACAGGGAAGCGCAGGCAAGCGATATGTGATACTGGATGTGCTATTATTTGTGCTGCTTAGATCCAAGAATGAATGTCTGTGGTTTGAGTAAAACATCCAGTTTTATGTCCACACGTCAGAGGGAATTAGCAACGCTAAACCAGCCATCACTCGCCAGCAATGTTACACTACATTAGTTCTGTCTGTCTCCCCACTACTACCTCAAACTCAACTCAAATAGCAAAGGGATATGTCTTTTAACTGTGAAGCCAGGACAGGAAGAAGAGGGAGACTCTATTTGGGTCACGATTAAATAATCCCTAAAGCCTCTTTTTCCCTGGGGATCAAGCCAAGAGGATGTTTAAAAGGTTAAAAAGAGATGGATCTGAAACTTCTGTGACTATAGGAGAAGTGATTATTGTAAACTTATTTAAGTTTGGAGTTTGTCGTACTTTTCCTTTGTACCGGTACAAGGCTTGTGAGGTGGCGGTTGAGGGGAAGAGGAGAAGACGGGATATGCGAGCGTACGGCAGAGTGTGTGATGAGGTGTAATGAGTCAGGGGAAAGATGTGGAAAGAGGATTTTAAAATGAGAGATAGAGGAAGAAAGAGTAGAGAGGATTTGTTGGTCTTTGTTTATTGAGTGATTGAGTGCCACAGGGCCATTTGCAGGGTGAAATGAGTCATGAGTTGTCACCAAACACGCACACTTTTCCCTCTGTGGGCCATCACCCAGCTGTATTTTTCTGGAAGATGAACGACTTTGAAGCATGAATGACTGGATCATTTGATAGTGGTGCTCAGCTCGTACATTTTTCTTTTAAAGGAGCTTCGAGTTTCAGGCTGCAGCTTGTAACTCAGAGCTGAGAGCAAAACTGGACTGCCTCCTGTGAGACTTTGACACTCTTTGCTATGTATAGTCACAGTTAAATTAGCAGTCTACAGCTATTACTGAGCAGGTGCAGAGGTTTGTTCTGTTTGTTTTTTTTTTATTTGCGTGCCGTGCAAGGTTGTGTTGGCCATATGTTTTTCATATCACCGGCAGGCAGATGTAAAGTAGCTTAAGTCTTTAGCTTTATGTCTTTTGTGGTTTAGAGTTTTTTAAACCTCACGGGGTGTCCATGGCTGCATCTTATCTTTATGGAGCATATCATTATACGATAAGAAGCTCTTTTGATGTGATGTGTTTGGAACTATCCGAGCTTCATCTATTGCAGTGCTGCAAACAGCCAGAGAGGCTGTAATTTGATCAGTCAGAAGATATAAATAAAGAAAATCCTTTAATCTTCTGCAAATGAAAACATTTATCTCTACTTTGAAATCATTACGAAGGGCTAATCAGAGCAATATCCTTGAAAAAAAAATATCCAAGATGCAAGCGGTTGCTTCCCCCAGCACGTGAATGAGCAAACAAAGTTACAGAGTGTGCTATACTCTTTTTATCCCACCTTATATGAATGTTTGTGATAACATCTGAAAGATAAAATGGCCCACTACTTGTAGTTCGGCCACGCAAGAAAAATGGGAATGGAAGAGAGATACAGAGGGAGATTAAAGCAGAGATATAAAGAAAGAAAGGAAGATTGGACACCACGGATAGATGTGAAAGATAAGAACTTACATTTTTCAGACAAAGAGGGGAGGTTCCTGCTTTGTGAATGTAAAAAAAAGGGCAAAGCAAAGAAAAAAGAAAAGGAGAAACACAAGAGATGATAGGACAGGACAGAGAAACAATATAGTTGGCAGGCAGCAAGACAAAGAACTGTGATGGAAAGGGAAAAGTAACAGAGACGCCACCAGAGATGTACTTGCCACTGGGAATGAAGGAGACATGTCTCACACATTTTTCAATATCACTAACTTTTACTTGACTTACTGAAGTATCTCATATTATTGCTTTCAAAGTTGTTGATATGCTCCCCAGACTTGCCCAAAATGACTTTGCACTCTAAACAACCAAGGTTTACTTTTAGTCCCTCTGAAATCACATATAGTGAAAGTGACTAATTACAATTAATTAACTGCTGTACTTGAGCACATTGTACTAAACTCAAGTTTTTCCTTTCAGGTCCTCATGCTTCGTAACATTTCAGTTAACAATATTGTTCTATTATTTCATTTTATTACTTTTTGCATTGAAATATTGCTATAAAGAGATTACCTTTAAAAATTCAAGGGTGTCTAAACTTCTCACATACAGTAGTTTTTATTCAAATAATTATCAAAGTTTCTTTGAAATAATTGAGGAATGAGGAAGCTACTTGGATAAGTAGTGATAAGAGTTTTCCCTGTACTTCCTCTTAATTTCCCTTTGAATGCAGGACTTTTACTAAAGTGAAGGATCTTAGTATGACATCGCTGCGTAGATGTTGCCGTACCTTATTGCTGAAAGTTGTAGAAAAAGAAACCAGCTGAAAACACTATTCTCTTCTTTCGTATTTGACACTTACGTCCAATGAAGCTGAAACTTCTCTTATGTTACTTTGGATAAAAGAGTCTGCCAAATGACTAAATGTTAATGTATTGTACACCCTTGAATCTAAAGCCAAAATAAGAAGACGCTCTCTCTCCTAATGATAGAGTGCTACTTGATACACACCTACAGTATTATTTTTCCAAAAAATTTGCCTTCAAAAACTACACACTCCTCACACTCTCCAGACAAGAGACTCTTGTGAGTCATGCTCCTTTATTGGTGTGTGTAGACCACGAATGTGAATATATAGTCTACCCTGGCCGTAGGCACAATGCTGCCTCAGTTCTGAAGGTGAAACCACACGAAGGATGTGTGGTCCAATATAAACCACCAGTAGTGAATAACAAACCACTTATTATCCTTTCTGAATAACATTTCATTCTTCCTAGAATAAACCATCAGGAAGAATGAGCCCTCAGTTTGAAACCTGGATGTCTGCTAGTGCAAGCACCTTATTTTGATGATAGCACTGTACGCTAATCTGACTTGACTTTTTGTCATTTTGAGTTAAATACTTTTTACTAGAGTACAAATTTGGTTTTAAAGAATGTTTTGTTATGGGCCATTAAGTCTATTGTGAGTCTAGCCAGGTTCTGGGCTTCAACAGTAAGGGGAAAGATTGCTATAATTAGTTAATTAATTTTCTATAAAAACACCATAGCACCTAAAAACACTAATCCCAGTGTACACACACACATTTTCGAGCACTGTGTGCAGTTATATTGTGTTAAGAAGAAGAGATATGACTCAAACCCTGCAGCAGCATACAGTACAACAACGTAGCAACAGAGAATGTATGAGAGAGGCAGAATGTAAAGAAAGACGATCAATAAATAAATTCTCTAGAATGAGAAAACCAGACTGAGCCAAGAAAGTATCAAAAATATCCCTGTTTATAAATATGAAGAATATTAATAGTTATGTTTGTTTCACATGTTCATTGGTGCATGTGTCAGGCCTTCGGGGGTGAGCAGGGTGACTCTGAGCAGCTGAACGGAAAGGGTCCAGTTTCAGTTCTGAGAGATGAGTCTACTCCCGTTTGTTGATGTCAGCTTGATCAGACCATACCCTTAATTCCCTGCAGCATTTTCAAACAGATATACATATACAGTAGGTGTGCAAGAAAGTTGCAAAGTTGCATGGAAAAACCTTCACTGCTTATCAAGACAGCAGGAGACCAAGTGAAGAAAACACTACTTTCCTTAATGAGGATTAACTGAGATCAGCTCAGTCAAATCATTATAAATGGAGGATAAAAATATTTTTTGCAGACAATCTTCACAGTTGTTTTTGACTAAAGCTGTTGCAGAACTCTTTAAGACAGGCACGGTGAAGGAGGGAACTCCTACGCAGAGGATACATTTTTCTGGACTTGCACTACCACAACACGTTGTTGCAATGCTCTTGTTGTCATTAAAAATAGACCTCTGCCCTTCTGAAGCAAGGGCCCCGTAGCATCCTGATATATTTTGTGCTCCACGCTGTTCCCCGAAGGCTTTCTGGTTAGAAAAGTACTCCCTTCTCCTCAACAGTTAAGAGCAAAAGAGGATTCTTTCCTTTAGGGTCAACTTCTTTTTATTGACTTTAGAAAAGCACAGAAAGAAGAGTCATATTGCACAACGCAAACAGGAAACTGTTGCCAGAGACCATAAAGCAGCTGATACTCAGGAGGCAATAGTGTGAATGAAGATTTTTGAAGAAGAGTTTTTTGTTCTTTTTAAAGCCTCTTCTGGTGTTACAAAAATGTGAAATTTATAGCTGGAGTTCTGCAAACCATTTGTGAATTTTTAGTCTCAAGGGATGTTTTTTTTTCTGTGAAAATCATAATATTAATGAAATGATTTAGTCAGTGAGAGAAACAAATGTTTCCATTGCCCTTGGTCTTATATAAAAGATCAGAGTGCAGATTCGGGATCATTATTCAGTTTTACGAGCAGCGTAGCATTAATAGCCATAAAACAACAATTTCTACTTGGGGGAGCGATTTCAGTCTAAAACATCCAGAGACAGTGGCAGATCTCTCTGAACACAGTGTAACCTGCCAGTACCACCAGCAGAGTGTACAGGGTTCATCAGTTTTAGCCGGAGCAGTTAGTTATGGTCAATTTTTTCGCCTTTGATTTCCACTCTTTAGTGATTCTTAGTCATCTTTTTCCTCTGTCAGTGTGTGAATCCACAGAACGCCTGAGTCAGAATCATACTTGCCAGCCAGTTAGGTGTTGACAAAATGATTAAAAATACCTTCAGCAGAAAAAGCAAGAATGTTTCTACATTTGTAACCATATTTAGCTACACAGTGTGTTTACTGTGAAGGAGGTAAAGGATTTTAGTTGTGCAGTCACATGATTCCCTGCTTTTGTTGTGAAGCAGTGGCAACACAATGTACCTAAAGAAACAATTTTACAATTCATGTTCTTTCTGCCTCAGTGGCTGGACTATAATATGTCTGCAAGTCTGATTCAGCATTTGGCCCCTTACCAAAATTACATGTTTCTCCTGTCTATTTCTTCCCTACATTCATACATCCTCTATACACAGAAGAATTCAAATTGATGGTATGATAAATGCAGATCATCCAGCTGTATCATTCTCTTGAGAACAGAAAGCTTACACACATATTAGATACATATTCCTACAACTGCAGGATGAAAGCTCAAACAACAAAGCATGGATTTCTAAATGGACGTACAGCAGTCAGTCAGGATAACTAAAGGTGGACAAAGTGGCCGCACACTAGCTGAGTTGGTAGCTTAAGAAATAGCAGAGTTGGAGCTAAGCACACCTGGAAGCCACATGTGGCTCACCCTGCCTGCCCCCCACTAGCATCCTGGGTTTGAAAACTACATTGTCATCATTATAGCTAAGGGTGGAGGGGATCATTAAGTCATTATTTATGTGCTTTCTGCTGTTTTATCACCTCCAGACACAGTCTCACAATGCAGACACCCACACTCTCAGACCCAGAAGAATAACATAATTATATGAGGCAGCCAGGGGGTCTCGCGTAATAGAAAAGGTGCAGACATTAACAGTCTGGCCCAGATGTAGACATGACTAACCCACCTTTTTTTTTCTCCCTGGCTCATTTACACCTTGTGTTGTTTATGTTTATTTACACGTTTTTACCACAGTGAACTTTCACTTGCAGATTTCTTTCAGTTCTTGTGAGTTGCAGCAGCAGAGAGGAAGTTTTTACAGCCAATTTCCTTTTTACAATAAAAGTGCTTTGCTTGATGAGCCTGGATAAAAACTCATTGCCAACAGAGTTAAGCTCACGCTCAACCAATTTTGGCTTCTTTTCTTGCAACATTGTCTAGTATGTAAAACCAACCGGGTACTTATGGGTATTTTCGTGTGAACTGGTTTATTTCAGGCTGCCTGTCCTTGTGACTGGGTAAGTTTCGTTTTTCACTCATTCTTTCATCTTTTCACACTGTGATGGATGATTAAAGTTATATGATTGTAGTTTATACTGTATAACACAGTGTGTGACATGTGGGGTAGGGTTGATCTACAAAAGTAAAAGTCATGGGAAACTGGAGTAGAATTGGATGTTAAACAGAGCTGCACTGTGATGCACCTGGAGCTGTGGTTCCTGTGAGAGGCCATGTAGAGTCAGTTCTCTGGACACCGCAGTCTCATAATGCCATCGCTTCCCCTGGTGTCTCCTTTCTCTTTGGTTTAAAATGGGGGAGCTGCTGCTTTTCCAACTGTGCCTGACCCCCTCACCCTAAGTCTGTTCGTCTGTTGTTTTTATGTCCTGATTCAATTACCTCTGTGGGACTGCTCTCCTGGGCTGGATTCAAGAGACGCGAGGGGTTTTACGTTTATGGCATGTGGTGTGCATTATTTATGGAAAGCACCCTTCACAGCCAATCCACACTTTTCAAACCTTCTTGCCTTTTGCTAAAACACCTCTAAACTTCTCAGTCTGTTTCTTTCTGTCCATTTAAACTCATCTTCTATTAATCCTCTCCATTCTCCTCCTTACTCCTCAAACCTCTTTAACACCCATTTCCTCTTTCCTCCAACCTTCCTCTGTCCTTCTATCCCCTAATTTCATCTCATACAACCTCTCCTCATCTTCTCATTCAGCCTTGTTCCTCCATTCCCCCCATTATTATCAGCATCTGTCTAGTAATCAATCTCAGGTCACCCTTAACACCTTTCTTGCCTCTTCTCCCTATCGAATCTTTTTCTCCTCTGAAGGTTAGGTCAGTGAGAGACTAAGGGACATTTGGTCCATCATATCAGTCTTCTTAGACAGCCGAGCAGCCTCTGCTGTGCAAGAATTAATTGGCAGAAACAGAAATAGACAATTTCATTTGTTTTGACTGTGCCAACTGACATCATATACTTGAACAATGGATGTCACTGTAGTAATGTGATAATTCAATTATACATTCCTATAGAGTGGTATACTAACACACAACTGAAAATCAGAGGAGCTCACGAGAAGAGCTAGCTTGTCTGCTAATAATTTACAACCAAAAACTTATTATTTACAGGAAAAGTCGCTGAGATCATTTCTCTGTGAAGTTGCCTGTATGTAGTGAAATTAGCTGTCACCACTGAACATAATACAGAGACGCAGTGTGGTCAAGTAGTAATGATCTCAAGACTACACAAAAGCATCCTCAGACTTTAGCTTTACAGGGATCCACCCAAAAGACTTCACAAACCTACACAGAAAAGGGACCAGAGATTACAGAGACTTATATACGGCACAGCCTCTGAAGCACGCCCACAGTCTTCTAGCGGGATCTGGATAAATACTGTAATTACTGGGACTTAATGCCATTATCCATCTTGTCATTGACAGTTTAAAATCATACATTTCTTTGGTTTTCTGACAGATGTAATGAATGATGTATGTCAGAGAATATGAACAATATCTAACACTTGAGAGACTGAACTATTTGCTCAAATTCAAGTTAATTAATCAGTCATTAAAATGTTTGTCGCATCAGTTCCACACTGTCTTACTTATATTTGCACACAAAAAAAAACACATGGAGAAAAAAAATTAAATAACAATAAACAAGATCGGATCTATATAGGAATAAAATAAATATTAGAAGGCACATCTGCAAACTCATACTCGCAGAGGAACATCCAAGTAAATATAAGCTGATACAAATAGGTCATGTACTCTCACGCTAACAAAGAGGCATTTCAGCAGTAATATATACACTCGGGTTAGGTAGACAGCTGTGCACACACAGGTCTTTAGGTGGTGAGAAACCATGCACACACACACACAAACACTCACACTGTGCAGACAGGAACATCTGGTTTTGGCCCACAGTCAAGCCCAGGTGGACCCCAGGGCTCAACAACAGTAGAGACCACACATTAAACACACCCAGTCTTCTTGCGACTGACTCCTGGGGATTTAGAGCAGTAAGGGGGTATTAACTGAGACCGCAACCTGTAATTGTTATTATAATGACACAGGAAGGTATTTCCACATTAATACATGCCATAATTTCAGGGAAATTTAGGTCAGTCGACCAAAAAATCCAAAGAGCTCCGTGTCTTGTGTGGCTCTTAGGTGTTGTAGTGTGTGTGTGTATCCTGCATGAATATGCATTGTGGGGGCATGTTATTTTTTTTATCTCAGAACCTAAACATAGAAAGTGAATTAATATATTGAAGTGAAAAATTATGATATTCAGCTTTGATGTTAAACCATCAAAGGCATCAGGAAACTGCATGGTTCAGAGGGGCAACAAATGCACTCACTGTATATATTTAGCTGTGAGCTTAAATTAGGCCTGTCACAGTTATAGACACATTCCATGCTGGTTTATGTGTCTCTTTATCTGTCGGCGAAGTAGATGTAGCTGTTGCTGCAGATTAGATGGTATTGTTTGTGCTCCCAGGTGGAGCTTTGGAAGGGGTGGTGGCAGCATGTATGTATTAAAAGAAAGAAAACAGGAAGTGTAAAGAAAGATTCTGAATGTGTGTGTTCATCCCTGTGCGTACTTTGTGCTTGTGTTTGTGTCAGCTTGTCCTTGTGCGAGCTTTCATTTCAGTGAGGAAAGGGCACAAAGCGCGTGGCCCCGTACCTGTCTAATCAAGTTAGTAGAGGAGCCTGCAGCTATGAAGACTAATACTGCCCCAAATAGAGACTACAGCTTGTCACTTTCATACAGGAAACTTTAAGTTTCCCCCACAAAACTCATTAAACACCAACATGAAGCCTGAAGCTGCTCAGCGTGTTTACACACACACACTCACACACACCTGCTCTCCTACTATATACCTGCTGACACATGCATTAGAGACCACCTACCCACCATCTTGCTAGACAGAGAGTTTTTGAGAATTCTGTCTATTTTTACACAAACTAAAATGTAAAAGATGCACTGCATCATCTTATGTATAAATTGTTCCAACAAACTCATACCCCGTTTTTATGGCCCCACAGTCAGACAGACAGGATGCATATTCTTCCTTATTTCTTTTCATTCCTGTTGTTCTATCAGTTTTTCACAGGGAAGTGATGACACATTATGAAAGTGATTTCTATTTGTTACATGGCCCATTTAGGTCAATTAGAGGAAAGAGTTATTTCAATTGTCAGTGTTTTAAGGGCACATTGGCACCATAAACCAAAAAATGTGCAATTAGTTGTCTGACTCTGACATCCCCAAATATTCACAAGTGTTTGTCATGTGGAGTCTTGAAAGGCTGCCTTGTCGCTACAAGGCAGTTATGACATTGTTGCATTGTTGCCTTGTGCATGTTGTGTGTGTGCAAACTACTGTATAATTACCCATCTATGTGTAAGAAGATCAACCACTACACGATATTATAGTTTATAATTATTTCTTATTTATTAAAATCACTACAGGGGCTGTCTTGTTTGAAATTGGAAACAATAATCATCATTATCATAAATTATTAATTATTAGGCAGATTGTTGTAGCTGTCAATCTCCCGGTATTGCTACATTATAATCTGCTAATTATTTCTTGAATACATACTTGTTTGGTTTAAAATGTCAGAAAACTGTGAAAATAACAGTTTTTTTAAAAAATTCATAAAACTTTTTTTTAAACTAATTTTGCACGACTTACCATGGAAAAAAGATTTGTTTTACTCATAGATGCCAGTTATTACTGTGTCTGTAAGCTATTATTAATTAACTGATCTTCTCTTTTGCTGACATGTGGTTTAGGCCCATAAATGGATAACCCAGTAACATATTAATAATTCCCTCCTCTACTGTACCCTGGCAGACAAAACCTCATATCAACAACAGGACTAACAACAAGAGAATCTGTCTGTTCTTAGTAACATTACCTGTGAACAGTGATGCTACCACTGTCATTCTAAAATAAATCCATTTATAGTGAATTAGACTCAGGAAATGATTAATCTGAGTCAGCACGAGGTTAACGTAGAAAAAGAGGCCCAAATCAACAACTGCATTTCATGTCACAGGTGCTATTTCAAGACAGTTGCCCAAACCTGCTTATGCGTGTATGTCTTTACTTTCCAATGTGTGGTCTCCACACCTGTGATCTTTCCCCACTTTAAATTCCTCCTACCCTCTATTCATCTAACATGGTATGTTGATGATTTAGCAGTACACCGACAGAGTGGATTAACGGTGCAGTTCACGCTTTCTGTCTGACGTTTCATGCTTTAAAGGAGGGCAGCGTGTCACTGATCAGAGAAAGAGACAGTGTGGAAACATTATAGTCAGGCCTGATTAGTAAGAGTGTAGCATGACGCGCTGAGGGCTCTGCATCAATAATGACACCAGAGGAAATTAGCTTGAAACTCTGTTTTATTTTTCTCTTAGAAGTTTGATATCTCTCCTCCTGCCCTTGTCTACAAAGCATAGCAGCTTCTCAGATGCATCCCACCTCCTTCCCCCTGCTATGAAAGTGCATCACATACATGAACATTACAGATTCTTGTGTAAATGCTACAAATTGAAATTTCGATGTGTAGCATAGGGTTAGGGTTAGGGTTAGGGTTATGGGGTTAGGTGAAGTTATTGGACTGAAATGATTCTCCCCACCCCAGCCTATGGCTTGGATGCATTTTGGTGTAGAGAATCAACGGCAAAGCACGTGCCGGTGCATGTCACTCATGTTCCCTGGCACATACGTGTCACTCCCCTCAAGTTTTTGGCTGAGTTTTGTCAGAGACAGTTATGTGCAGTAGGTTCATCATGTACACTTTGGCAGGGTCAGATAAGTTTTAGGTTAAGTTACATAGAGGTCCAGTAGAGATTCTGTATAGGTTTAGGGTTAGATAATCCTTGGTTAGGATAAGGATTAGGTTGGGTATCAGCCTTCTAAGGTATGGGTTATATTTAGGATGAAACTCAGGTTAGGTTTAGGCATATAGATCCAGTAGTTAGGATTTGGTTAGGTACACATATTCGATGGTTATGGTTACGGGAGGGTTATGATTAGGTTTGAGGTAAGTATTTTGTTTATGATACACATCAGGTGGTTAGGGTTAGGAGGGGCCACAGTTTTCCATGTTACCACAAGTGCTTCCTCATATGAAGGCAAATTTCTCATTTAAGCAGCATTTCCTCCTTGGCTCTTTGTCAACTTGTGCTCTAATTCACTGCTTGTCTGACCTTCCAATTGGCATTTACACAGGAAATCTACTTGCACAAAAGGCTTTGTTACAGTGGTTAATGAGCACATGGTGAATGACAACCTGGTCATTAAACCTTTGGACCTTAGCATGTAGATAATACCATCTATTGATGTGGGAGAGATAATGAATGGACCCATACGTGGTGTGGTCTTAAGCTCTTTACCTTGCAGTAACGCTGTTGTGTTGACTTAAATAAGTTTCACTGCTAGGGGGAAATGTGGGTTATTTCAACTATCACGTATCAACTTCACTTTTTAAAAATACAGTATGAAGGACAACTATAAGATCAATAAGTGACCTTGAACAAAAAAGGTAGAGGAGATGTGAGCTGAAATCTGTTTGGGTGGCATTCTGCAGAGGTTGTGATGAACACCAGTTTGTAGAATCTCATTAGTGACAGTTTTGAAGCAGACTACAGTTATCATCCCTAAATGAAAAGCCATTACACAGACACCGTGATGCAACTATGTAATTATGGATATCTTCCATGCAAATGTCTGTGATTGTTGCCTGGCTACTTCTCTTTGCTTTTCAGTTTACCCCACTGAGAGTGAGTTGCGAGATGCGTATGCATCTTCAAAAACAGCCTGGCCTCTCTCATGGGGAAAATACAGTGGATCACACAGAAGGAAATGCAATTACCGCGTCCCACCAGAATCCTAATCACCGCACCCTGATGTTAAAAGTTAGCCTCTTTAATGTGTTGAATTTCAAAGACACTGCACAAATTATTTGATTTACTTAGCCACATCTTTATAGGATGTAAATAAGCTTATTAACCAGCAATGTTTAATATGTGAATCCCTTGACCTCATGGAGAACTACTGAATTCATTCAGATATGGTCCCTGAAGACACTGAAGTTTACATATTTACAGTAAATATGTTTATTTCACCCTGTATTTTAATAAACTTGAAAATTCAGTTGGAGAAGCAGCAGGTTGGTTGTTGCGTGATGTCTGTGTGTACTCATGTATGTGAGATGCACCTGAACAAACATCAATCTTTTTTTGACTCAGCGCTTAAAACTTTGGGTTTCTCAATGTGCAGGTGCTTAGTTCAAGACCTGTTATTATACATAATGTATATTCATTAACAGGTAATGCATGTTTTACAGCAGAATCAATACATTCAAGTGCTGTACCTCCTAGCATTTTGACTTATTACGTCTTCTGCTGGATTTTACCTGTGAGCTCTGCTTCAGTGAATCGAATAGAGGAGGTAAAAGAATTACTGAAGTAGTACATTACATAGTCAGGCTGAAGTTTTTGTCGTACTGTGGCCTTAATAAATCTAGAGACACAAGTTGCCTGGGGCTAAGTGGTGTGGGCTGGCTGTGAAAGTAGCTGCAAGTCATAGGCATCTTCTTTTGAGGAGGCTAACTGTCAGAGTGGACAAGTCCATTCTTCAGACTTCTCACTAGCACCAGAAGAAAGACGGGAGGCAGAGAGAGTGAGAGAGGCGAGACACAGAGAGAGGCAGGCCTACATCTGTTTGCTTGGTCTAGCAGAGACATGATCACATTGGATGCCTGCAGGCTCTGTCTCCGACTCTGCTCTTCTGTTCTTCCAGTTTACTCTTGGGAGGCATGTTTGGGGAGACGGCGGCTCAGACAGGCGCACACACACAAACTCACGAAGACCATTTCAGCTGCATCTTTTTGTCTATGTGTTAAACCAGCTGCTATTAACCAAACCCATGTCTCCCTCTCATTAATGGTATAACTTTGTGCTATTGTGCCTGTCTCTGATGTTAACGGGACAAATTAGAAAGACCAGGCACTCAACAGACACACACATATGCGCACGCCTGTGTAATTAATTGGTTCCAGTGGAGCCTAGAGCTAATTTACTATCCCTCCTGCCTCATTTCTTCAGATACTATAAGACAAGTCATCTGAAGGAAGCTTCCTTATGGCTTCCTCCCCATTCACAGTACTTTTATATGTGTTAAAATATATGTATTTTTTCTGCCAAAGAGGTTGTTGTTGTTGTTTTTCAGGCATATAATTACTGAGCGTAGGAGTTGGCAGCCTGTTAGCCTTGTTATCTTGGATGTGCTGATTGCAAGAAATGTAGGATGACTGATTACAGTACACTTCCCCCTGCCCCTGCTTCCTTTGGCTTTGACCAATTGGGACTACATGTCAGTGTAGGACCATATTTTAAAAGAACTGTAATGTAATTTGTTTTAGTTTTTTTGTGATCCATAAAGCTACACGATTTGGCAAAGAAGTAATGTTGTGATTATTGTGGACAATATTGCAATTATAATATAATAAAGGATATAATGAGACTGGCTTGGTTTAATGATTATATAATAATTATATAATTAATGATGATGATGATACAGTGAATCCAAACACTAAACTCTGAATGTTTAGAGAAAGCAAGTCATGTTAAATTTTACGTTAACTTTTACAAAATCAAAGGAGAAAACATTTACAGGGACAAATAAAGGATAAAGTATAGGTTGTTTCAGCTCATTCTGAACACAGACAGTGAAGGAGTTACTACCAAAGGAGAAAATATTCACCAACATGGTTTGTGACTCAGCTCAAATAAGAAGTTAATGCTATGTTGCTACTCTTTTTTTTTTAAAGTCACAAACTCTAGCCACACAGGACCTAAGTTAGCTGCACTGCATACTGCAACAATTAAATCACAGTTTTTTGTGGTTATATTATTTTAATTTTAGGTTGACATCACGATTGTGATTAATCATGCAGTACTGGTGATCCATGTTGTTGTTATGGACATCGAACATGAAGTGCTCGTTAAGAGTAATCAATTACTTGACTAAAGTAAATGCATAAAATAGTCTCAGAGCCAATACACAACACAGTTGATGCAGTGAAATTAAATCACTTTACAGAGTCACAATATTTCTGCGTTAAAATTATGTGTGATGTTTTCTAGTTAATGTAACTAGTCCAAAACGTCCAGTATATATTTGCTGGTGCTATGCCCTGATAAGGAAATCACAATGACAAGTAACAGACACAGTGCATGTCTCCACACAATATATACTGAAGACAAACATTTTCCTTCTACGGACATCCAAGGCATTAAATGTGATTTTTTAAGGGTCGTTGCACGTTGAGCACAATTCCAGAAACATTTAAGAAAAACATAATTCTGTGTAATGTGTGATCTGATAGTTTCTGAATTGTCTATGTCAGTTTTCAGGCCTTTTTCCACAGACAAAATGAAGCCTGCTGCAGCAGACAACAATGTTATGAGTGTGAAAGAAAAACAGTCTGTGCAACTTTAAAGTAATAGGTTTGTGAAGGAAAGACTAAAAGTGTACAATATTTATTTATCTGTGACTAGTCAAGTACAATACAACCTCACAAAAGGATTTTTTTCAGCATAAGCTCAGAGTGGAGGGCTTTCCATCTCTGCTGTAAAAGATCCAGCAGCGCATACATTTGAAGTCTCTGTACGTATAGCAAGTATAGTCAAATAAAACCATCTCAACCTCCACTGCACTGTAAGAGATTTCATCCATCATTCCCCCAGTCATCTTCTGTCACCACTAAAGCTGATATGATTGATAGCGATATTAGTAATTCAATTATTCCAAACTTTAGAAGACTGTGCAGGATAAAAAAGTCTCTATTGACTGATTTCACATTCTCAGCTGATTTTACCCTTGGATTTATATATATTTATATATATATTTATTTATGTTAGAGTCTGGTAAGAATCAAAGTTGCATTTTGTTCTTCTGTGAGGTGTGTCTCTGTCCTTTTGGAAGTACAGATCAGTGAGCTGGTCCTGCAGCTACCTTTGATATTAGCGAAGCAGCTTGTGCCTTCACTTTGCTCCTTCAGAAGGTGCATGTGTTTGTGTGAATGGCACCTCAGTTGTAGAGTCTGTGCAGCTGTGGACAGTAATAATGTCATTTTTGGCAAAGTTTTAAAAATACCAGCATTTCTCACTGATAGTCTTTATCACTGATAGTGTGAATGTGCTCATGTGCGTGAAATTATGTTTATATTATGTTTGTTTAATGCTTTTATCTTTATTTTGTAAGTCTTGAGCTGTCTGGCACTGCAGCCTTGATCAACCATCAGATGACACCTCTTCTCTTGTGTGGATTGACCATGCGAATACACTGCGGAGAACAAAGGCTTTGAAGAGAAGAAACCTTTGATGCTGATGCATCACCTAAGAAGTTAATGTTGAGAAAATGACAGAAAATCCTTCATACATCCATGAGCAGTTAGTTTTGATCATCTCAACAGTTAAAAAATATATAATTGCAAATCAGTTTAGGGTTTGGGGGTATGTGCTAATCTGCAGTGCTACCTTTTAAGTCAAAGTCATTAGTGATTTTAGCACTAATACCCCAGAAATACCCCTTTAGCTAAGGGGGCTAGTATAACACTGGTATAAATGCTTTTCCCATCAAAAAGGCATTTTGTAGTATTTTGCTGAGGTTGTTATGGAGATATCAACTCTTAGTGAGGTGCAGTTTTGGGACAGCAATGACAAACTCTTGGTTTTAGTTCTGAGATTTAAGCTGCATGGTTATTGTGACAACTTGCTCCCTGTGAACCACACTTTCCTGACACTGCAAACAGCTCAGACAGTAGCCTGAGGGTCTGGGCTATGTGTCAGAGCCGCTGTCTCAACAGCAGATCAGTGTCTGGCCCGGCCACTGGATTTTTTCACAAGTTGACACTTACTTATACAGACATCTCTCAGCAGCAGTGGCCTGGCTAGTTAGGAGTTGTGGAGTATTGTTGATTGTGAGTGAAATGGAGAATGTTTTCTCTCCATGCAGACAAATCGTTATACCCTGAACCCTGAGACCTAGAAAATAGACATTAACCTTTTGTCCTTTTCTTTAAAACGTTTTTTTAAGATTCTTCCATGACTTCTGAAAAATTACTTGTGCGTTTTTTTTTTTAGAAATGCATTTTCAGTGTTGTGCCCTGATTTCACTAATCCAAACTTTTCCCCTTTACTTGAACAGTGAACAAGTTGCAGAGCATTTGTCACCATTGACCCCTCTTCCCCAACTCAGTAAGAGAGCAGTGGTCGAGTGAGCTAAACAGTCGCTTCAGAGGAGGAGGGGATAACTAAATCAGTAATTAAACGTTTCTGTTTGTTTCACATTGGTTATGTTCACAAGATCAAATAAACCAAGAATGGATAGTCTTATCATGCACAGTAACATGATCAGGTTGTAATAACTAAATGGGGAAAGATATTAAATGAAGTCTTGTCATAAATTGAGAGAAATGCAGGAAGATTTTGGCTGCGGGAGAAAATTGGGAGTGAAGATTGGGAGTTTATCAGAAAAGGGAGGGTTTGCAAGTATGCAAATCATTCTGTCTGCAGCGCATGTTTCTTTTTTTTTTTAATTCATTCAAGATTCAAGCTTCAAGTCTGGATGCTAAATTTTAAGTTTTTGCTCACAGTTTGCTAACTGAGCATAAAGACTAGAGGCAACTAACATAATAGAATTTGCCTACCAGCACCTCTGATGTGACATAATCAACATGTTGTATCTAGTTTCCATTAATCCTTACACTAAGTAAAAAATTACAAAATTTATGTACCACACTCTTGGTCCTAGAGTTCCTGGAGCCTCGTGTCTGTCTGGCAACTGCTCACTGTCTATATGGGAAATATTAGTAATGGATGGAGAAAGTTTTATGAAGCTTTGGGCCTTTTCTATCTATTTGTGCTAAAAAAAGATTTTCAGCTTCAGGGTTTTAAACAAAGGAAGTAAAGCAATATCTGGAGCCTTGTCAAACTTAGGCCATGCTGTATTTCTCACTGATTTTTTTTCTTACTCCACTAATATCCCTTGTTTAGCTGTACACCGGTTCCTAAAGAATGTGTTGCCATGGCCAGAAGTTTAACTTTCTAAACTAAGTTAGTCAGTTTCATCATTTTAAATCTATAGTTCAATTACAAAAGTAGTATTTTCATCAAAGTTTCAGGAAAATTATATATATATTTGCCATAGAATCGAACTTTTAATTTAAGAGAAACTAAGTGAAACAATTTAAAGATTTCTCAGTGTAATACCTATGTCATAAGCCAAGAAACCAACCAACCTCAGAAATGATTCATTCTCTGTAATTAGGAAGTCGATGTGCAGGTTACAAGTCTTGACTCTGCCTTACCTTGACCTAAATTTGGAAGTGAACACTTTTGAAAGCCCTGCTCTGCCTTCGAAGGGCTAGGCTTCATGTAATGATTCAAAGTCTCAAGTCATATTGAGCTACTTCATGCAATCATGAAAGCAGGAAGACAGGGCCAGGTCACTCTGGTAATTGCTGTCTAGTGACGCGTGAGAGCTTTTCACATGGATGTTCCTCTCTGTCTAAGCATGATGTCACTCCTGCCACATATTGGATGTTTTTGAAGCCTTCTCTCGTCTGGAGTTGTGTTGTTATAGGCACACGCAAACCACATTTAGTCACGTGGTAATGCATCAGCAGTGCTAGAGGATGAGCGCTTTAGGTAAAAATAACAACAGGATTTGGGAATCTCTAGAGAGTTAGGGTGTGGCTTTCGGGTGAAATTGCTGGGTATGTTTTTGACACAAGACAGTAGAGAGAGTCAACGTGTGTGTGTTTCTGTGGCTCAGTGAGTGTGTGCAAATGTGTGTGATGTACGTCCCAGATTTAACTGGACCAAGGCTGTGGTTGTGGTCAGGCAAGTCATCAGGGCTGGTCAAAAAAAGCCCTTTACTTCAGTGAAGTACACAGCTTTTGGTGTGTTTAAGATCCACTGTGTTTTTCGTCTTGTACACAAAATAACAATATATAAGAGCTATAGATGTGTACAGCCATTTCTCAGGAGCACAGGAGTGTGAAATTATCTCAAATTGGCCCAGAGACTATCTACATTAAAACCTTCAGCACAGGTTTGTAGAGAGAATTGAGTTTCTGCAAATTTCAGTCAACTAACAGAGAAACACGTCCCTGGTACCTGAGTTTCAGCTGTGCCCCTTCTTTCCATATCCTTAGAGCAGTAAATATGCAGCAAAACACACAGTCTTTCTAAACCCATCAACAGATTGGAACCTCAAAGCTGTGTTTCGACAGGGGAAACAGACTTATTTTTTTTCAACGTTTATTCCAATTTAGAGCTGTTTGTGGAACAGACCGAAATTCAGACCAAGCCGGTTGAAATGTATCGCATGTGGGTAAAGAAATACATTATGCATCTGCAAACAGACATAGAATACCCCTTCAGCATCAGCTAGAAAACATGCGCGTTCGAGTAGCTTTTCAAAAACAAAGAAGATTGAGAGCAGATTGTATTTAGTATTCTGAGCGGAATGAGGTTTTATTTTTCTACTTGAATGCAGTTAATCATTAAAGTAAGTAAAATATAAGTCAGCAGATAATAGGCCTATTTATTGTGCTCTGCCAGTATTATACTGTAGATACCATTGTTGCTTCATCACAGGCATATGTCTATTTGTATGCATGAACATGGATTTCGGTGTTTCGTGAACTATAAATTTAACATTAAAACT
>OMLM01008851.1:67830-112253 GCA_900302695.1 Helostoma temminkii
TAAAACAATCTAATAATACATTTAGTTCAATTCTCAGCAGCTGTTGAGTGTCTGAGTGTGAAAGGGGATGTAGCTGGATGGATGGCTGCAGGCTGGGTTAGAAGTATGAGTGATAATGGAAGGAAAGAAAGATCGATGCAAATATCAATACAGTAAAACAGGGGGCTGCGGCCACACTGAGACCTGGCTGATAGCCACTCTTCAGGAGATTGATAGATCTCTGCAAAAGTGTACGTGTGTGTATTGAGAAAGGCTTGAAAAACAATGCCTGCTCTTTAAAATATGATTGGTGATAAGAAAGAAATGATTAGTGCTATTGTTTTTACAAAGTCGATGCTTGAGTTTTCTTTAAAACTTTTCTGTGAAATTACGAAAAAATGATTCAAAGTTTCAAATGTGAATTATTTATTCCAAAATGCTGTAGAGTTGCCATTGCAAGTACTTCTCTTGCCTGTTGTTTAAAGGAATAGTTCTGTTTCAATAGTCTTAATATTGAGCTGCTTATATACAGTGTGTGTGTGTGTGCGTGTGTGTGTGTGTGACAGTACATCCTGTTCACTATATTTGCCTTAAATTCACCACAGCTTTGAAAGACACAGACTTGATTTACCTTAGTGGGGCTGCTGAAGTCTCCATATTAGTTGTCCATATTATTACCTGCTCTCTCCTTTGTATTCACACCCCTCTTTCCCATTCACTCAAGGCCAGATTGTCTCTGCATTGCCATGCTACACAGCTGCTCCCGGTTCCCTGCCCCCTACTGTCTGTGCTGTCTTCTCAAGTTGGTCATGCTGAAACTTTTCTTCTGTTTGGTGACTGTAAGGCTTAAATTTCTTGTTTGTCTCTGCCCAGAAGAGTTTATTGCTCTTGCCTGCAATTTTTGCAATTATCCAAGTCTTATTCATTTCTACAGTTAAAGTCTGGACGAGACCCCTGTTCTGAGAGCTTGTTCATTTTGGCTCTCTCATCACTGAGAGAACACACAGGAAACCCTTTCGTATAACTTATTGCTTGAGACTTATTGCTTTGAATACTGAATATTGTTTAAAACCTATTCACACTATCACCACCTGCAACCTGACTTACTGTCTGTGTTTAAAATTTTGGGCCTAAAGGCATGATTTGTGATGATGACTGCCTGTTAAAAATTTGATACACCCCCCTAAAAAATATGGGCAATTGTAGTGGCCAAGAAATTCTGTCACATACATAAGCACCTCAACACAGTATTGAGACCAGCATTCTCATCACTGTATCTAAAATCACTCCCTATTCACTCATTCACTACTTCCCATATAATACACATTAGGTAGCCCAGTCAATGGGGAACAGCAAAATAAGCTTTCAGACACCTGCTAATCATCATCATATTGTGTCAATGACTGTTTGAACACCCTATATAGTGCACACTATACTAATTAGGGACATTGACAGAGCCAATATTCTTTTTGTTTATTTGTTTTGTTTCTTGAAAAGTTGCCCAGTGTACTTTCTATTTGTACCTTGCAAACTGGAAAAGCTTCTGGCAAGATGGGATATTTATTAGACCAAGGTTTCACCACCAGGATTTGATTTTCTTTCAGTTTCTCCCTCTCTTACTCTCACTCCAGGAGAATTAAACATTTTACAATAGCATTGTTTTATCAGCTATTTATTGCACCCTAATTACAGGTTGGAGAAATATAGAAGTTCATCATTTGCTGCAGTAGTTGTATCCAACCATCGATTCCCTGAATGTCTAACACTTATAGCTTCTTATCTCACCAGTGATACTTCCAAGTGGGGAACTCTGACAAGGTTGAGATGCAGCAGTTCTGAAGGGGAGTTAGAAATAGTAAAGGGTTACCAGACTTCTGTGGCATTCTCCTAGCCTCTGAGGCTAACAGCTCAAATACAATAGCATAACACGTCTCTAACCTAACTGACAGGGGTGGGTGGCATTGTAGCTACCTGACAGGGAAGAATTTACATATAGAATAAAAAAACACAAAAATGGCCTCATTGACTCACATGTTTCATTCTTTTACAGAAACCATCTCTTCAGGCTCAATCTGGAAGACCTGACACTGATCCAGGTAGGTGCTAATTCCTATCATTCTTTTTTTCTGATTCTCCCTCAGTCTCAGTCTGACTCACCCACTTTTCTGGATGAATATGTACCCACTCTGTCTGCTCAGACAGCTCTTGCAGTCACACTGGCACAGACATCCAGAGCGCTGTCTGCCTCTAACAAACAGCACTCTATAGTCATAGTGCTGTGCTGCCAGCTCCCACAACTTAAAGCTGTTACAGTAAAATGGTTTACCATTTCACATGTCACAACAACTTCCCATCCAGTAGAGTGACAGTGGGTATGTTCAACGGTGCCGTGGGTTGATACAGGGAAGGAGTATCAATATTAAGTCTTGTCTAAGCCCAATTTGAAGTGGCATACTGTGCAGCAATATTCCGTTCTAACTTTTCCACATTTTCTGATGGTATTAACACCTTGTGCAATTTCTTTAATATGATGCTTCCTTTCTCAAAGTAGCAAGGTTAAAAAAAAACCCACCATCAAATGTTCTGAAATGATAACTCCAGGGCTTTGCATTCTGCCTGTAGTGACAAGTTGTAAAATTTGCACAAAACATGCATTAAATAGCAATACGCTCAAGGTGGCAATTATGCTTTTTTTTCAGTCTGTCTTTCATCTCACTTCTCCCACATGTTGTCATTCAAATCTTCTCATTTTTCTTTCTTTCATCACTCTTGTATGAGCCCACATCCCCTCCCTCTAGAGCTAAGCGTTTTGCGACCCATCGAGTTACCATACAAACATTGACACATTGAGGGGCTTATTTCTAGGTGGTAGCAGCAAGGCTTCTTTGATGGCTAGACAACTCTTGATGTTTGCCATTTAAACCCTGGAAAACCAGGGGAGAGGATGAGGAGGGAGAATAAGAAAAACAGGAGTGAGAATGGCTGGATGGAACAAAAGGGAGAACTGAGAGAGTGATGTTGATATAAATCCGCCTGGAAAGGGAAAATGAGGAAAACAGTCAGATGAAATAAGAAGCTAAACTGAATTTGTTGGATAGGAAGAAGGGGAGGGCGGCACACACAAAGAAATCAGGGATCAGTGAGGCAGCATACAGACAGGAGGAAGAAAGCAGAGAAACCCCCCACAGAGACAGACGAGGATTCATGCAGAGCAGATCTTTTGTGACTGCTCGCTGGGACACGGATGCTTTTTAAAGATGCTCTGTGCCATCCGCAGAGCCAATCATCCCTCCTTCTTTATTTGATCGGCTGGTGCTGCAACAACAGCTACTGTAGGAGATTCCACCAGCCCAATCAACCCCTCATCTCCAAAACATCTTCTCTTGAGAGAATCGGGCCTCGTAATCCCTCCCGAGGCCTGGGGCCAGTTCAAACGGACCCGCACAGTAGTCCCTGTTTTGCATTTGACTGGACGAGGGCTATAGAGTCAAGGGGAAGTTCAGCTGCTCAAGTTTGTGGAGCACAAGTGCCATTCTTCTATTCTCCTCCCTCCAAAATCCCTTTCTTTCCATCCTCCTTTTTCATTCTAAAGTAAAACAGGAGATTAATTGCACAGAGCTTTGGTTGCCGATGAGGCTGGGTTTACATTCACTTTATTTGTCAGTATTATTGTTGGAAATTGTTGGAAAAGACTTTGATTTCCCTCTTCGGTGCTATTGCTTCACTGAGATTATACTCCCATTGCTGATCAATCAAATAGATTTACAAGGGAATATGGTGATGAGAGTGTTACAGTGAACAAAGACAGTTTGAGAGCAAGCAGTGGTTAGTAGTCAGTGTTTTTTATTTTGGTTGCACTGACGTTCAAAAGAGTTGCATGAGGTTCTTTTTTGTCTTTCTTTGCTGCACAAGGAAAACAAGCTAAAATCTACACCTACGCTTGTCTTTGTGATTTCTCCCCCATCTCCATGCATCAGTCCTGTCAGATAATGCCCAGTGGCAGTGATTTGTTATTGCATGGCTGGAAGCGCTGAGAGGGGGGGCCTGTATGGTTTGACAGAGCACAAGGCTTAGAGCTGCTGTAATACAAACAGCCTATGATACGCTAAAGAGTTGGATGTAATTTCCATATGATTGATGACATGTTTCTATCATCTTGTATTTACATGTATGAAACAGTTATTTTCAGCTACATTAAGGCAAAAGGGAAGCCACTACTTTTCCTGCATCCAGTGGATGAGATTCAAGTATTCTGCAAGCATTAAACTGAACCCTGAATGCCTGATAATTTTACAAGGTATAGGAGGGGGGGTAGTGGCACTTTACTAACCTGCTATATTGCACATATCATGATGAGACTTGGGACTATCGATTGAGGCTGAGCTCCAGTTATAACCTCATCTGTAAATGCTAACTTGAAAGTAATAAAAACAGAAAAAATCAACATCAGAAGTTGGAGAGAAAGGTCACTTTTGTTAGAAGAGTTGTTAAGTTATCCACTAACTTTTACACTTTTGCTTGTGTGTCTTTCAAGGTCTCCTATTTGGTCTTCAGCAGAAAGGGTTCAATCACTTAGGAGAGATAGAAAGGTTCGCCTGAAATGTTTACATGACAGAGTGGCACTTTCAAAATCATAAACAATGTAAGCAGAAAATCCTCCACTTTACAGGAAGCATCTACTTAAACTGAATGGCAACCGGGGAGCGAAGTGGCAGCAGGCAGGACTTGAAACATGACTCAGCTTTCCTGGTGGCCTTGATTGGAGTTAACATTTAGTACTAAGTTTCTTTTCAGCCTGAAGAGGTCTTTCTCTTCCTGTCAACCTCTACCCTCATCTTCACTGATCTGGAAAACACTGTCAAGAACTAAAGGTGGATACTTTTATCCTTGTTCCACTTTCAAACTTGTGCTTAAGTGAAAAAGAAAAGACATGCACAACTAATGAGACATTTAGAGCCACCACGGCCTAACAATTAGCTATAAAAAAAGCAAAGTAAAATATCCTTCATCCATGTACAGGTGAATCCCATTTTATATCTCACATCTGTTCATTATTGTCCTTCTGCCCCCTCTGTCTCTCATTCAGTTCCCTGCCCTCAGCTGCTGCCAGCCTTGGACAGGCAAATCAACCCTTGCATCCTGATTATACACCTTCCATAGGCCAGTACAGAGAGGGGACAAACACTGATAAATTGGCCCTTCTACATTTGCATTGTGTTCAGGATCCCATTGTGTTGCCAGGTCTGATGAATGGCCAATCTCAATGTACCTCTCAGCCTTGTGTTTGTGTCTGACCATGAGCACCCCATATAATGTCTTTTGATGATCCTGAAGACCCTCATACAAACCTGCAACACAAACACAACAATTTCTAGCTCCATCTTTACACTTACACACCTGGTCTAATAACAGGCTACACCTTTTCATGTTGTTCCCGAAAGCCTAGTGTCTAATTTGCAGATAGGATAAGAGCTCGTTGAGTTTACCAAAAGCTAAGCAAAGGAAAAAAATTAAGAAGAAATTAAAAGGAAAAAACAGAATTCAATATGCTAAATTGAAACAGGATTCAACACTGAGGCTGACTTTCAACAGAAACACTGTGGCACAGCATCAGTCAATAAGCACTAGGATGAAGAAGATCAGAGGCATCGTTCACCAGTCAATACAGCACCAGAGGAGGAGAAAATTGTGGATATTCACTCCATCCTTTATATCCTCCTGTACCGGCACATGAAAACACTATCCATAACAACTCCCCTTAGCAACAGACGGTGTATAGTGTTGAGACATATACTGCATCTCCATTTTTCTTTTGCTTCCACTTATATTGTTGTGTCATTAAATGAAAGGGACTCCAAAGAAGACAAAAAGCTCTCTCCATTCTCACATGTTGTGTTTCATGAGTCTGTCTCTTGCAATTACACTTTGTCGAGAAACAATTAGCCCTGCTAATCAGTAGCTAACAGAAACTGTCCTTCATAGCTCTGGAAGCATTGCTAATTCAATTACCAGAGCTTGCTAACTTGGCCATTTAAATGCATAGAATAAAAAACATAAATGGGATTGGAAATGCAGATGCCAGCACACTCTCGTGGAGTCTGATCACATGTTCAAACAATAGGGCTGTGACATGTAGCAAGAAGCAGTAGATCACTTCAACACCTTTTATGGTTTTATAATGATAGTAACTTGGAACTACACACATACAGACCAATTTGAAGTGTAAATCTTTCAGGAGCTTACATCAGCACACATCAGTATGAATAGTAAATATTGTGCCAGCGCATCGAAAGGTAATATCAGCTATTCATAAGACAGATTAGATTTCCCCGACAGGATTTGTCCAGCTCTCACTCTCAACCCACCGTCCCCTTGTAATGAGTCTAACACCCAGTCATTTCATGAAGCTAGACAGCTGTCAGTGTGTTCACTGGACTGTCTTTATGCAAAATCTATTCAATATCGTGTCTGGAAACTGTGCTGTTTTGGAATTCAGCTCCTCACTCCCTCCTCTGTCTCACTGGCTGCTTCACACTGCCCACACTGTCTCCCTTGTTCTGGCTGACTTTTAAGTTGGACTCTGTTTTCTCTTCGCTGCTGTTTTTGTCTGTTTGTCCATTATTTTTCTTTTTCTTTTCCTCTGTCTATCTCCCTCTATGCCCACTCGCTCCCTTGGTAGCTCTCTTTGTGACAATAACCCCTCAGTCTGAATGCTGTACAATGGTTCATCTCTGAGGATTGCAACCATTACAGGGGACAGGAGAGAGGGTGGACACACACAAAACATAACATAGCTCAGGAAAGGGTTCTTCAGCTTTCCTGAAGCAACAAATGACTCTTATCGAGAATGTTAAATTCCCTCTGCGTCTTAATCATGCTTTAGCTTCCTTAAAGGATCATTATGGTTTATCACAACTCTGGTCTCAGCTTGTTTTTGTAATTTTGGCCAGTATATTTTTTGGGTCATAAAATGACTAGAAGTTCCTGTGATCTGGGATAGCAGTTTTTACTACTGAAAAGAAGTGTAATACTGCATGAAACACGCAGGCATTCATCAACGTTTTTAAAGGTTAGTGAAATATATTAGAAAAATGTAAAAAAGGTTAACAGTAGTCACTAGTCATTGATCAGTCCCTGCAACACAATGGGAAACTGGGCATTACTTGCCTAGATAGTGCCCAATTTCTCAGCATACACATACACCAAAAATGTTTTTCAGGGTTTTGCATTTTTGGGCCAATATTGTGACTGCTTCAGAGCATGTGCATTAGAGACTTCCTCTGGCGGACTTCCTGTTGGCTAACTGTGACAAGAACTGTCACTGGTGGTAAATATGGTACTAAATATTTTGTTTTTCCATCAGAATTTATGATAATTTCCTTATTGTAGACTTTCCAAATTTTACTGAATGGAGTAGTTCAAATTGTCATGATAAAACCATTCATTTTTTTGTACCCTCCACACCAAAACTATGTCAGAGTCCAACACAATTTCTATAGAGGCCTAATGTCAGCAGTCTGTTTTTCATTTTTAGGTTTGACCTGATGTATTTACCTTAGTTTTGCATGCATGCATACAATAACATTTTAGGTGTGCAGAATTATGTCCAAATCAAATAATGTAAACCAGTTAACTATCTCTGCTCTACTCACAGCTGAGTACTTGGATCACGTGTGTTCGGTCAATCTGAAACTGGAAAATACCAAATACTTTCCCCACTCCTCTCACCCACATCTCAGGTGAAATCTCCCAGCTTCTGATTAACTACGCAGCTCTAGGTAGGACAGGGATAGTTGTGAAACAAGCAGAGCAGTTGAACCGCTGGTTTAAACAATTAAACTTTTGGATTATTCACAAACTGTCTGACCAGATCTTAGGCATTACTTTGGAGCGATGAACCAAACTATGCCTTTTCTATAAAATCCACCTCCATACACAGCTCACTAAATTTGACCATGTTCTCTTATTTGCTCATCATCTTTGTTTCCTGCCCTAGTCTCTATTTCAGTCTCTTTTAGGTGACAAAGCCTTAGAGAAAGGTCTTTGTAACACAGCCTCTTCTTATAAAGCCAACACTATTATTTAATGGCAACACATTCCAGACATATTTTAGTTCAAGACAGACTTCTTGGGAGCACATTGGCTGAACAATAGCATGTTAATGAGCTTTTAATGTTTCTTAATGATGCTGGTGCCTGCCTTTACATGGCTGTGATTCTGTTCTTTATTTGAAATCATTTAAGCGAGGCCACTCAGACAGGGTGGCTTTAGTGGTCAATGATGCCAGCACATTCCCCACTTTCAGCATTATGAACACCACCTTAGTATTATAAAAATCAGCTTTGAAATATGCTGAATGATCATCAATCATGTCATTTCACCATAATGACAAAATCAGCCACTTTGCTCTCATTAATGTGATCTCAAGTTGTAAATTTGCATTGTATTATCATTGATTTTTTCACACTGAATATGAGTGAGTAATGTTTTGGGGCTTTAATAGGTTTTCTCCCCCCATGTGATTAGTGAAAGCACTTTTCGGTGCCTACGTTCAATTCAGCTGGGACCTGCTGTGGTGCTGTGTGAGCAGGCTGTGCTGCATGTGCTGATGTGTGTGGTTTGTGTCAGTGGCGGCTGCATGTCCCCAGAATAGCCTGCTTTGGCCTGGAATGTGAACAGACACACAAATACATGCACAGAGAGGAGAAGAAGAAGACGAGAACTGGATTCCATTAACACTCCATATCTTATGCTCCCCGAATAGTACCCCACACCCTGACTTCTTTGCTCTCACTAAGCTCCCTTCTATTGCTGTTTATGTGTGTACATATGTGTGTTTCTACACCTCCCAGTAGAAAGACCACAGAGGCGGAAAGCGAATGCCTTGTCATAAAACACACAGAGGAAACTCCCAGAGCCGTCTCAAAAAGCAGATGAACAAGGTTCTCCTAAGTGCTGAAGGGGGTTCAGCTTTCCTTTCCCCTCATGTCCTGGCATAAAGCACTGCTGATACCAAGGTGAAATCTAATATTCTCTTTCAGTTAGCGATATTTACAATATTCCCACAGACATTCACGTCTTGTGCTTTTGGCCAAAAGCCACATTAAAAAATGCAGAAAAGTTGTATCTTTGTGGCCAAAAAAGAAGTTAAATAGTTTTACTTTTGGAGACTTTTCATGACTTGGCATTAACTGTATTATTGCGCCAGCCATTTTTTCTGTTAAGTATTGCTCTCTATGCCAGTGACATGGAGCTGGTGGCTATGACAGCTAATTCTCCCTGTCAAAAGTGTGGGTGTCTTAGTGCCTCAGTGCTGTTCTGAGGCCAACACTCATTTCATGAATAGAGAATTTTTATCAATGAGGACCTTCCCCCCAGAGGTCACGCTAAAATTAAATGGTAGAAATTGGAGCACATTGGTGTGTTCACCCTCAGAGGAGTTTTATCTTCTTATTCCTCTCCCTTCTGTAGGAATATGTAAAAGCCGTCCCTCTGTTTCTTCCTCACATGTAAATCGAGTTGACATCTAACTCTAGGGACTCACCTGTTATGTCTGCGGATTCCTCCATTTCCCTCACACATTAATCAAATTGGCATCCACCTTTGCACATGCTTGTTGAAGTTTCTGCTTAGGATGCACCTTAATTGGATTCTGTGTCTGTATTTAACACAGCTTATAAACATGTGTACTGTAAAAGTGTACGTTCAACTGTGTACGCGTGAGCTTAAGAGTGCAGTGAAGATTTGTCAAATTCATTTACTGTTTGCTTCTGTTTTAATCCATTCCTCCCACCCGAGTGACAGGATAGTCTGGGCCCAGAAATCAGAGTCGCTGCCAACCTATCAAACTCATCACAGTAACGGTTTTCTATTACATTTTCTAAGTGTGTTTTCCTGTGTTCTCTGGCATTTTTATTGGGACTATCTCAAACAAAGTCACCAGACATCAAATTGACTTAAAATGTGAGAATTTTACCACAGCCAAGAACCAGGCATTGTTTTGTTTGGGTTCTCTGAGTGGCTTTCAAAGTGGTTCACCGTGACATGGCACTGAATGTTTTTGATGTTTGCTTCTTCTGGATGATTTATTGGGAGCTTTACACTACTTTTCTCTCTCTCTACAGGAGGCTGAGTGGCACTGTGATGAGTTCACCAAGGGAGCCTGCTTCAGCCGTGGAAAATCTGAGGTGAGTTTAAGTGATGCCTCAGCTTTTGAAATGTCACACTATTATATTGCTTTATCAGACACTTGTCACTTTGTTGAGAAAAACAAGTTTGGGTGTAGCTATAGTATAAAAAAACATGTTGTCCTCTCATGAGTGTACCTCATGAATTATTTGCTGCTTTCCAGATGAGTAAACCCATTAATTTCTCAAATCAATAGTCAATAAAAGTGATATTCCATATATTTTGTATTCCCCAAAAATCAGGGATTTGTGAGGGACAAAAACTCTAGATTCCATAATGCAACTCAGCAACTCTTTTTCTTCGTCTTTCGACTACTCCCTTTTAGGGGTCTCCACAGTGCATCACTGTATTAATCTCACTCTCTTTCTCTGTCACACCAACTTCTCACATGTCCAGCTTCATCACATCCATGTACCTCCTCTTTGGCCTCCCTCTTATCCTCCTGTCTGGCAGTTACATCCTCAGCATTCTTCCTCTGATGTACTTCATATCCTTCATCAACACATGCCTAAAGCATCTAAACCTCATCTCTCTAACTTCGTCCCTGAACAGTTCTACCTGCACTGTCCCTCTAATATAGTTATTCTATCCTCTTCAGCTCTGCTACCTTCTGTCTTTTTGTCAGTGCCACTATATGCCTGGTAAATACAATATGTCTATACTCCACACCCAACTCTTAACTCTTTGCTCATTTCTGTACAAATGCATTAATACTGAACATAACAATAAAATGTACATAGACAACAGATTCTTTTTAGTCAAACTATCCAGTGCTGCAGTATAACATCCATTTTCGTGACAGCAGCGTCATTAAACTATTTTATGGTTGCGTTTAGGCACTGACAGCACTTGGTTAAGGTTAGGTAAAGGTTATGGTCTGGTGTAGTGATTGCAGTTTAGTTAAACAAGAATGTAATTTACATAAGACAAGGCTGCCACGCCCTGTATGCTAGATGAAAAGGGGAGATCATCCAACCCACTGACCAAGCTATCACCTGTCTAACTATGCAGCAAGTGTTGCTAAAACATTTTCGGTCCAAGCTCACTCAAAGATGACCCTGCTGACATCACAAAAGCCCCAGAAGGCTAATAACTAATCTAATAAAATTGATGGAGTTTCCCTTTGATATGAATAACAATCTAAAACACTACCAAGCAGAAAGCAAATGTGCTGAACAAATCTCCAAACTGTGAAGCTGCAAAAAAGGAAACATTTCCTGTGGCTTTGGTTATATACAAAAATAACACATGAATGCATTCTTTTTACCATTGCAACTGGCTCCACCAGAACATTCGTGCTGAGTGATAATTAGAGCTAAAAATGAAATTAAATTTATAAAGAAGAAAAAAATTCCAGATCTCCTTTTATTTTTACAGCCAGTGTTGAATCAGCTCCACAGACATATGGGAACTGGGAATTCTGGGATTCCCAGTGAGTGAACAGATCTCAAAGTGAATTTCAATCTACTTGTAGTGAAGTATAAAGCTTCCCAACTACACCTCACCTGTTTATAAAGCCTGCAATAAGGGGGTTTCTATTGTTTTTGTAGTTTCTTTTTATGTGCAAGTCTATATTTATGTATGTGGTTAGCTGGCATACTCTTTCTGCTAAACAACTGGTTTGGGCTGAACTTGACTTGTAGGTGAACTGAACAGTCCAGCCCTGATCCCTATGTGTGTGTGCAGTGCTGTGTATTTATCTTTCTGTGAAAGGTGGTTAGGGACCTTTAACCGCATGGACTGGCTAGCACGAGATAGCTGCTGTGAATTACAGACCAAAGCTACCTCAGTCCTTCAGAGTCACTGCTGTCTGGCAGAGTTGAATTGTTTTTCTCACTGTTCCCTTCTGAGGATGAGCTCCTGTGATGTACACTAAGAATAGCATTAAAAGACTTCATTCTCTCACAGCTGACAGGGCTTCCGATGCTTTATTACCTAGCTCAGTGCGCAGCAATATACCATCACTTAGGCTATTATACAGATACCATCCCGGTGCTTTGAGTGAATTTACAAGTGATTGTTTTTTTTTCTCTTAATGCACGCATCCGCTCTTCTCTTGTGTGTTTGATTTATTTCAACAGGGAGAAGAAAGGAGAGTTAAATTGACTTGACAGGATTTGATTGCTGCCTCTGTTTTGTTTTATAATGCGAGAGCCAGGCATAACAGCCTCTGTATTACAGTACGAGCGTGGAACATTTGTCAGGAAGTTTTCATAAACAAGTCAAGATTGTGAGACTGGGAAAATATTAAATATGCCGTTATTTACAGTAAAATCAAACAGGAGAGAAGAATTGAATTATAAAAACCTCTTTACAACCCATCTCCATTCCAGCACCCACACACAAGCACATAGTGGATAACGAGCTGAACAAACAGCACAGATATATAGGAATACATAACAAATGTAAGTACTCACACACTCATGCACACATCTTCTGTTTTGAACAGGCACACACATAAAGATGCACATGTGCTTACAAGTCAACCTCCATCTTGATGGGGGAAATAAGTCTTTCCCCTCCTTCCTCCTGCAATGCCCTCCATTCCTAAATCACTCCCTTGCGATGAGGAGAGGAGGATTGCCCTGCAGGCACCTTGAGTGGCTCAGACAATAGTAGATTTACAGGGTTTTAAATTTCTATGAGGGGTTCTCACAAAGTGAGCCCTGGACCATTTCAGATGGGGAGGAACCTTTAAGTTTATTACCTTGTCCTAGGACAAAAACAAATGGCACTCTGACTTGAATACTTACAGCTGTTGTTACATTTACTAGGAGTTTTGTTGAAAGAACTTCCTGACACACCTCCATAAAAGCTTGACAGTGCTGTTGAGATATTATGGTGTTCAGCCACAATCAATCATATAGTCAATCATTCACTCCTGTCAGTCACATTTTAATTGTGTCATGCTTTTTTTATCAAGTGCAAAAACACTCAAATAACTGTTGAGTGGCTTTGCTGGAAACCCAACCAAATCCAAACAGCCAAAACCTCGGAGAAGAAGCAAGCCAGAGGAGTGGCGAACGCTTCACCACAATTTAGTGAAAAGTGGTTTGAATTGATTAATGGAGAGAGCAGGCTAAAAAGAAACATGACTGAATGAAGTATATGAGAGGCTACACTTTAATTTCACTTTTTGACCAGTCAACAAAGCCAAGGCAATTTTCTAAACTAATCGTCAGTGGTCCTCTCCCATGCCCACTGTATTTATCTGTTCTCCACCTCATTCAGATCCCTCTCCAGATCTGGTCCCTGTTGAATTAAGATGTGACATCTCTAAGCCGTGTGGGCATTAGCCTTGATTTGACTCTGTCAAGCTTGGCCGCGTTTGAGAGTAGCCTCCCCGCTGTTGCAGGTGTTTGTCTCATTTATTGGCATAAAGTGTAATTTTGTCCTTCTGCCTAATGCTGCTGCCTGTCAATGGGTAGATAATGGTGCTGCTACTAACTGCTAACTGTGATATGTGTGTTTGCTGGTGTGTTTCCACAGGAGGAGTGCCAGAACTACATCAGGGTGCTGCTGGTGAATGGGAACAGGCTGTTTACCTGTGGAACCAACGCCTTCACCCCCATCTGCACAAACCGAACGGTATGAACAACAGCAGAGTTTATCTTTGCACGCTCAATTTTCCGCTTGTTTTATCACGTACTTCTATTTCACTCAGTTCACATGAATGCCAATTATTCGTAAAACAATTAAGGCTTGTGTTTTTATTTATTCTTTTTTTATATTCTTTATATATTCTTTTTATATCACAAAGGATATTTGAGTCTTATTTTCTTTATCATCTTGATCTAGTTTGAACAAAGGAAATAACAAGCAATACAATGCATTCAGTGGCATGTGGTTATAAAAAGACCACAATATATATGTTGCTTATAGATTCACATCACTTATATAGTGTATTTCTAGCCTAAATAGTGAAAATGTAAGCACATTGTATCCTTAAAGAAGAGTTTCCCCTTCATATAGTTGGAATTCAGTATGTGCCTGGACAGCAGATTTGTTACTGTGTTATACAGAGTAAGTGTTTACTGAGTGTACTGAAAAAATATCCTAACCCAGGAATGCATTTTAATAGTAAAATAATATATATAATATAATAGTAAAGCTTGAAAATTGGAAATATGATTATTGAAGCGTCACTGACTAAATTGACAAGGTCAGAAATAAAGGCCAAGGTTGATCAACACAATAAATGAAGGTGTGATTGAGTTTGGATGTTGATATCGGTAGGCTCCTGTAGCTATTCTTGCCTCCTGGTGTGCAGTCAGGGATGTAGAGTAATTATGAAGAGAGATGAATCTTATTAAGCTTGGTTACTTAAGAAGTCTTGTTACCTGAAACTTGTTAAACGTTGCAATCAAAATATTGCTTTAAGCTCATTACTCTTGATATTCACAGCATTGGCCTCTGAAAACACATTCCTTGTCTGTGCTGCCTAACCATTCTTTATGCCGCTGCAATTATTTATTTTCTATTCTTTGCATTTTCAGCAAAACACATTTTACATCTAGTGTAAGTTTTTTACAGATTTTACAAATTCCCTTGTCCCTTCTTTTAAAGGGATGTTTAGTCAGACTTTTCAGTTTAAGTTGCTTTTGTGTTTCAGCAGGCTCTTGACACAGTGATGGCAACCCAGGATTTTTTTGTGTGTGTGTATATTAATCACTGGTGTGTAACAAAAGTGTTATTAACAATGTTTCTCTTTAACTGAAGTGTCAGAAAATAAACTTTTTCACCCCAAATTGTTGGTGACAAGTGCCCACTGCAGTTAAATGTAGACCAACATTTAAATGTCACAGTGTTGTGCTAACCTTACAGCAATGATCAAGCCATATCAAATACCTGGCTCTGTGGGACTTCAGTGGAGGAGTAGGCAGGGGTTTACTATTATGATGACATTTGTTTTTGTCCAAAAGCACTGCATACAAAGGTCACAGGCTCATAATGACTGTTTACTCCTGTGAAAATACATATAGTTGAAATGTCATGGTATTATTATACCAGTATTTCACTGGACGCTGTCATATTTACTGACTGAACGTCCATTAATGTGAAACACTGGTTGGAACAGCAACAGCAATTGAGTCACTCAGACAGATTTACTATCACTGTGATGGATGAACAGGGAGGGAGTGGAATATGCTATTAGCTTAATAAGTGTTCAGGGGTTACAGCCTATACTACTTACAATAGCTGTTGGTGTCTGACTTTTAGCCATGTTGCTACTGAAAGTGACAACTGTGTTGATAATGACGGTGGTCGTGTTGATGAGAGGAGTTTTTTGGAGGCTGAGGACCACACTGCTAATACACTGAAATAATGTAATAACATCAAATTACATGTCAGATAGTAATACTAGTTGTAGTATTAATAATGATTTAATAAATAATAATGTTTTAATACATTTATATACTGGAATTTGTGGAAGGTATCACAGTTGTTGAAACTATAGCATTAGGCATGTGCTAAACTTACAGCTTGATCAGTTATGAATCTCAATTTTTTTGGGAAGCACTAAAATAATGTAGTCCACTCACTTTTTAAGCCAAAAATGATTCAAGAGAAAAACAAGGGGCAATGTCATTGTAAACAAGAGAGCCTGACTTTACTCGTCAAAAAGCATTTAAATGGTGACTTTTGTTGAGCACTGGGATTTTTAATAATAACTTACATAGTCAGTTGGTAATTACCATTACCACAATTTCCAATTATTTGAATAAAACAATAGCATTATTTATGTGAACTTAAATAAATTAGACTAAACATTTACATTAGGAAATTAATGAGAATGCAACAAGGGTACGGTACCAGAATGTTTGATATAATTTGCAGTGACAATCTATCAAATGCCAACAGACTATACAACAGACAACAACAACAACAACAACTCCTTTGAAAACCTTTCATTAAATTATTCCAATTAGTGGCCACCATATGCACAGCAGGTTTCTTTAGATCTAAGCTGTGAGTAAGCAAAATCAATTGAAAACATGTTTACCCACCATTTTTGATAGGCATTTTCAAACCTGAAAACAAAATCAAAGCTTTTATATTTCCAGGAAGAAAAGATTAGTGTGTTTTTACAAGCAAACTACAACAAAGTAAAATAGAAACAGCAAACACATCATGACATGCATTAGGTTAGTAACTTCAGATCATCACATCTGTGCAGAGCACTGCTGAGTTTTTGTTATTTTTTGATGATGTTGTGATTTATGCTCAGGACAAGAGGGAGTAAGAAGTTATGACATTCTGCTCACATTCACCGGACAGTTAACGATCCACACTGGAATATCAACACAAATTCACAGACAGTGGACTCATGGCTAGATTTCTCCCAGCAGCCACAGCTTATCACCGTACATGGAACTGTTCTCACATACTCTGTCAAAACTGTGAGCTGGCTTTTTGCCATGAGGCATGTAAAGTCACTTTGGTGTTCTGATTGCACTGTCGACTTTGAGTCCACTTTCCTCACAATGCAGTGGATGTAGTGCAGTTTATCTGTTTATCATCTCACCTCTTCTTGTTTTTCTAAATGACCCTGTTGTCCATAAAACAGCTATCTCACCCCACAGAACGAGTCTCATCAATACCAAGCTTTCATCTCAGGCAAATCACACAGGGTTTCTCTGTTTTGTTGTGGTTTGGGTGGAGGAGAAGTCACACTAGTCAACAGAACCTGTGGTCCAAATCGACTGACTCCAGGAAATTGGCTAAAGAAGTGGTCTGTTCCCCCAGCACATGCCCTGAATGGAGCCAGGTCTCCTATTTGGAAGAGCTGTCCACTGATTATCCAGTCAGTGCAAATGTGAGAGGAGAGAGTCAGCTTTCAGTCTTTTGAGGTTGAGACTTCTCCAAACAGCTACAGTAGAAGAAAAGAAAAGAAGTGAAACCTGGCTGATTATAATTGCAAAAACAATCAGTTTGATTATCTGGATTTTAAAATCTTTTACTTTCATGCATTTGCCCAGAGAACTGAGATGAAGCAAAAACTATCCCTGTGTATTGTGTTTACTTTTGCATCATATAATATAATAACATAAAAAATGCGTTACTCGTTTTTGGTATTCAAGCCTGAGTCACTGAGCTACATCAGATATTTTTAAGTAGAAACCAGCGCAGTGTGTCTGGGCTAAGCCAGAGTCTTGCTGTAAAGTATTTTTTAAAAACAGGGAGTTTGATTTGGCTTCACATTTAGAGGGAAATGTGAGACCTGCACATCAAGTCTCTTTTCAACCCAGAGAGCTTTCTCCAAAATGTGGTTTAATAATGTTACAACCAGACTAGCAGATGGTTGCTCTGCACAGGTTTCAGAAACCAAACTAAGGAAACACTGCAGTAAAGAGCAAGTTGGTTTAAAAAGCCTCGATTGTTCTCTTAACAGGTGGTTTCTTAACAATAGATTTGAGGTATCTGATCTGTTCTTGTGTTTTATGCTGCTTTTAAATATGTTTGTGTAACCTGCTCCTGAAGTTTTGCTCATATATATATTTGTGTGTGTTTCACTGTAGATATAAAACAAACACAGCATAATGAGTTTTTTTTTTTATTTTGCATAATTTGCATATTGGCAGGAACAGACAAAACATTCTCTAGTTTGCATTTTAATGCTGCCCTTTGATACTCTGTCCTATACTTTTTCTACAATGCACCATTATTTAGAAATAAGACAAAATGCATATTATTCCCAAGGATATTGCTTCCTATTGTTATAGTTTCTTAATGCAAGGGACTATATCATAATGATATAGTGTCTAGGTAATGTTAGTGTCTCATCAGTGCCTAGTTTTTCTTATTTACTACTTTCTTATTTATTCCAGACCCAACCTCATCTTTTCTCTCTCTGTGTTGCAGCTGACTAATCTGACAGAGATCCATGATCAGATCAGTGGGATGGCTCGGTGTCCTTACAATCCTCTCCACAATTCTACTGCTCTCATCACCTCCAGCGGGGAGCTTTATGCTGCTACAGCGATGGACTTCTCTGGACGAGACCCTGCCATCTACCGCAGTCTGGGCGGCTTGCCACCACTGCGCACTGCCCAGTACAACTCCAAGTGGCTCAACGGTATGGATGTGCCAAAGTTTGAGATCCAGATAGATGTTTCAGTTTATGTAAATGGCATTTTAAGTACAGAGAAATACAATGAAGAAGTCATTTTGCTTTTCTCCACTCAGTCACTGATCATCTGTATGGAAGCTTATAGGTCATCACAACCGCAATTAAGCATTACTGATAACTGGCAAAGAATCTTTCACATAGCTGAGAAGGAATTTTAGGCCACTTTTCTTTGCAGAATTGTTATAATTCAGCCACATTAGAGGGTTTTCAAGAATGTGCAGCCTGTTAAATATCATGCCACAGCATCTCGACCAGATTAGATCCAGACTTTGACTAGGCCACTCAAAACCCTTAATTTTTGGTGTTGTAGTTGTTGTTGTTGCTGTTGTTGTTGTTGTTGTTGTAGTTGTTGTTGTTTTGAGCCATTCAGAGGTGGACTTGCTTGTGTGCTGTGGATCATTGTCATGCTGCATAATCCATGTGTGTTTCAACTTGATGGCTGGATTCAGGATTTTCTGGTAGAGCACAGAATTCATGGTTCCATCAATAATAGCAAGTCGTCCAGGTCCTGAAGCTGCAAAGCAGCTCCAGACCATCACACTACCATGAACATATGATGTTCTTTTTTTGAAATGCTGTGTTAGTTTTACGGCTAACGCACACCTTCTGGTTTAACTGTTGTCTCATCAGTCCACAGAATATTTGCCCAAAAGTCAAAATCAAGATGTTTTTGGCAAATGTGAGCATTCGTGTTCTTTTTTGTTCAGCAGTGTGTTATGATCTCCTGGATGAGTCATCTATGAAAATTTTAATTTCTTCAGATCGCGGCATGTTGTGTTGTTTTGAGATCTTTTAGAGTGCTTCACTTTGTCAGACTAAGTGATTATTTAAGTGATTTCTTTTTTCAACAGGTCTGGCAGTAATCAGGCCTGGGTGTAGCAAGTGAAATTAAATTCATCTTTCCAGAAAATTAGATTAATCACAGTTTATTCATGATTTAGCAACTTACTTTTTCACATAGGGTCAGGTAGATTTGGACAGCTTGTTTCCCTAAATAAATGAAATCATCATGTGTAATCTTTGTGTAATATTAAAATTGATTTGATGATCTGGATCATCAAGTGTGACAAATATGCAAAAAAAAAAATCTTTTATACTTTTTTCATACGAAATACTTTTTCGCAGCAGTGTAATTGTTCTGGTGCTTTTTGTTATGAAAGTTATGAAAAACCTAGATAATCCTTATATTCATCTCTGTATAAAAAGTAAATTCTTCACAAATCAATGTTGCTCAGACCCAACCAGCACTAGCCTTTTCAGAGCAGAGAACTTCAGACAGCTTAAGGTGTCTAGCCTGCAAATCAGGTCAATCAGTATCTTGTCAGCATGTGACTTTTATCAGATTCACATTTAAACTAAATTGAAAAAATAAATTAAAAGCCACCACACACATTGTTTTGCTGCAACCTTCTGGGAAAAGGTTTAATAACTAATTTTATGGCGAATTGATTTTTTTCTCTTTCTCCCCCTGCATTGCCCTCCAAAGGTGCAGAGGAGAAGAAGGTTGAAATGAGATGAGGGGGGGCACTTTCATTTAAAGCTGAATTGAATCGCTGTCAGCGAGAATAAAGTGTGTAGTTTAGATCCGATAATGTCATACATGAAGATGAACGCATTATCCATGACGTGCAGGTCGTGTGTTCCAGATAGGGTGAGAGCTATTATGCTACACCTGTTTTGGTCATTTCTCATCCTAACCTTTCGGTTTGGGGAGTGAAAAATGAGTTTTCTTATTACACCACAGGACTATTAATAACATGGCCTGTAGTTATTAATCCTGATCACCTGCTGTTGTGTGGGCTACAGACTCACACACACTGCAAGTCAATCAGTCATAACACATACACATACCCACTCCCTCTTTCTCCTACAACTTTAAATATTTTTCTTTTGGTATTTCTTCCTCCTCTCTCTGCACTTTATCTTACTCTTGGCTGTCTTCAGTATTGCTTTCTTTCCCCTTGTGACATCCTTTTTCCAACTTACTTTTTTCAACAGAACCAAACTTCGTCTCCTCCTATGATATTGGCAACTTCACCTATTTCTTCTTCCGGGAAAATGCGGTAGAGCATGATTGTGGCCGAACTGTGTTTTCCCGTGCGGGGCGGGTCTGTAAGAATGACATCGGTGGCCGTTTTCTTCTGGAGGACACATGGACCACCTTCATGAAGGCCAGGATGAACTGCTCCCGACCAGGAGAAATCCCTTTCAACTACAATGAGCTGCAAGGAACATTTTACCTGCCAGAGCTGGAGCTGCTTTACGGCATTTTTACTACCAATGTGTAAGTAATATGGAATTTTACATAGTTTACATGGTAAACTATAAAACAGAATACAAACATTATTTTTCTAGTTAATATATTGTCTATACTCAAAAAAAGTATAGAACTTTATATAAATGCTTTATTGTATTTTTCTGTATCAAAATGAGGTGCATTGATATCAGATGAAAAATAAAAATACAGATTTTTCTTTTATTCTTTGTTGTTGCACCAGTTGGATAGCTTTATCTATAATTCACAATAAGCTTGGCATCACATTGTGAATTTGTAAGCACAACTGCATCTGCATTAAGTTGACACGTAACCTTTTTGTACCATTCATACAGTGCATGTACAGTAAAATGGGTAATGTTTTTGCAAATGCATGTATGTGAACAAATATTGTTTTGGCGTCCTTCTATGGCAAGAGAATGTTAAAAAAGTCATACCTCTTCCTGGAGTTGGCCATTCAGCCAAGAATGTCCTCAATTAGGAAAATGACAAAGAATCTGGTCCTTCTAACAGAGCTTCAGAAGCCCAATGCAGACGTGAGAACCTGGCTAGACGTTTCTTTGAATAAAAGACATATGACAGCCTGCTTGGAGTTGGAGCAAAACGGCATTAAAGAATTTTCAGAATATAAAGGCAAATATCTTTCATTCAACATTAATGAGGCAAAATGAAACTATGTGGGAGAGACTCCTAACACTGTGTCTGGCAAACATCAGATGCTGCTCAGCTGGTTATTGCGGTACTGTCTCTACAATGAAGGATCATTGTGCTAGAATAAAACTATAGGGGTGCTTCTCAGCAGCAGGGACAGGTACCCTAGATCAGAATTGAGTGAAGGATAGTGGAATCCAAATACAGAGAAGTTCTTTTTTAAAACCTGCTGCAGAGTGCACACAGTGTGGTTCACCTTCCAGACGTTTTAGTGATCTGCATTATACATCCAACATGATGCAAGAATTGCTTTGGACTAAGTCACCCGACCAAAGCCCAGACTTAAACCTTGTAACCATCAGTGGAGAGACCTAACAATAGCAGTCCACAGATACCTCACCTCCAATCTGGTGGATCTTAAGAGGATCATGGGATATACTGCCCAGTTCCAGGTGTGCAAAGCGTGAGAGGCCTTACCAAAAGACTCAAAGCTGTAACAGTAGGAAATGGGGCTTCCACAAACTGTATTAACTGTGTGACTTGCTTGTAAAAGAGAGTAAATGGCTTGTTTTCAATTTGTCATTGTGGACTAAGTGAAGCAAGTGACAATTTTAATTCATTTGAAATGAGATCTACAACACAGCGAAGTTTGCGAAAAGTGAAAGAAATGTCATCATTTATTAGAAGCATGCACTGTATCATGGAGGATGCAAGAGATAGAATGCATTCATGGATGAAAACTGTTATGTAATATTTTCACAAACATCACGACTTTTCCCTTTTTGCCTCTCCTTTTTTTTTTTTTGGTTTGTTTATTTTCTCTTACTCACAAACCTGCATGTACTGTATGCACACACACACATCTATTCTATTCTTTATGGTCAGTGCATTCACACTTTTGAAGGGTATTGGAAACATTTCACCCTGCAGGCACAGACTTTAATGAACAGTCGCATTGGATTATAATTCACATTGCCCAAGTCTCACAGTTTGAGTTGAGAGTTAATACCCTCATTCTTTACTTTCTCTTCAGAGGGAGAAGACCAGTACTTGTTGAACCTGACAGCTTAAAAAGTCAAATCTGTATTTCAGGCTCCAGATCTGTACAATTAATCAGACAAGCCAAACAGCTTAATTGTGTCCTATTGCTGCATTTATAATCCATTAATGACTATAACTTACTCCAGGGTCTGCATCTGTCTGTCCAGTGTTAGATGTGTGTTGTTTTCTGAGAGCAACTCAAGCATACAGAGGCCAGCATCACAAATACCAACACATTTTGGCCAAGGATTCATGCTAGTGCTGCTGTGTCCTTTTCTGAATTTAATTTTTTTAAAACCTCTCTCTGTTTCTGCTTCTGTCATCCATCATCCCACCCTCTTCTTCAACTTCGTTGCTTCTCTTCCATGTTCCTGACATTCAGAAACAGCATTGCTGCATCCGCAGTGTGTGCCTTCAATCTCAGTGCCATATCCCAAGTTTTCAACGGACCCTTCAAGTATCAGGAGAACTCGCGTTCAGCCTGGTTGCCTTACCCCAACCCTAACCCAGACTTTCAGGTAACACAACTTTATACTTCAGATTCCTGATAATTTTTTTGTTTTGTTTAGTTGTTTGTTTGCTTTTCTCTTTACAAGGTGCTGGAGCGTATTGTGATGGTGATGTTTAGCAGGTTTGTCATGAAATATCAGATCAGTAAAATTATCCAGTATATCCCGGAGAGACCAAACACCTGTGCATAATAACCAAAGTGGTGGACTAACTGAATGACTGACCATCAACCCTACAACCATGCTGCTACAGTAGCAAAAATGTTTATTAGTGAGGCAGTTTATTAACTTTGCATGTGAATTCAGAGCTAATCTTTAATTCATAATTTGCCATTTGTTCTCGCTTGAGGTGACTTTGACACAACACAGTGTGTGGTGGCTCTTAATTTAGATGCAAGATGATACATAAATGTGGTAATGCTGATGAGCCTTTCTCAGAGCCCTGAAGACCACCTCACATCATTAATTTCCAGTCTCTTTCAATCAGTCATCTCTTTGCTCAAGAACAAACGTTGAAACTGCTCTTTATAAAATCCAGTGATTTTTACAGTGGCACAGTGGTTCCTTTAATACATCCCATATCCTTGTTCTGTGAACTATTGTCCATTGAAATAAGCTGCCCTTGTTTTGCACAAGTACCACTTAATGTTTATATGTCTTAAAACTCAGAGGGGCAAACCACGCAGTGCCAGGGCATTTTATCTCTATTTGAGACACTACTCAATACTGATGACACAGGGAGAATGTTTTATTAGCAGAAGAAGTGGCTCTCAGTTGTAGCCTGCTTAGCAGATAGTGAAGAAGCTAATCCACACAGCTTTTCCATGAGGGATTGAATTCCCACTGAGGTCTGGCTGCCAATAGGTGACACACGCATAGCTCCCTTGCATTTTCCATCATGGGCCTTTGATCATGTTTCTGTCAAGCCAGCAAATGCATGGACACTGGCTGCTATCAAGAAGTTGCACACACACACACACACACACACATTATTTATATTGACAAAAGTGAATGAAATGCCCAAGCATTAAAAGTGCTAACTGTGACAGTTTACTAAAGCAACACGCACACACCATTAATGTGTAACATAGGAAGCATTCACATATTTACATATCAGCACCTGGGTGAGTCTCGAGAAAGACAAGAGAAAATTAGGTTGGACATAGTGTATGTTGATCACACAGGGGATTCCATACAATGTAAGTTTTCATTCAGCTGCCTTCCTCAAGGATAAAATAAGACCAGCTCTTACTCTTCATCCCCATTTTTCCACGTAAGTCTCAGCACAATAGGCTGATGCACACTTTATCTAGGTTTCGGTGACATCTTCATCAAGCATCTGTCAATGTTGGGAGATTAGATTTATGAGCACAGGATTTATGGCCTGCCTGTTTTCTGTTGTTGTTTTTCATCCCTTTGTGCACACAAACCTACACATATGAACATGTACAAACATAAACCTACAGGGGACTATCATCCATAAAAGTCACTGACCATGCACGTCTTATGTGCTGTATATACGCCCACAAACATCTGAATTATAGATTGCTGTCAAATAGGGATAATTATGACTGTACACTGGTCATTGATTGAGAGCTTAATTCCCTGTTTGAGCCACAAGGAATGGTCCTTCAGGGTTTATTCAGGCTGTGGTTCATGTTGTGTATTAGGATCTAATACTGTCTGTGTGTTGTATAGGTTTACTGTCACACTATTTAGAGGTTTAATGCATTCATTGTTAAGTTCCATATGTTGGAAAAGATGTTGTTAGACTTTAAGGCATATGCTAATGCTATGCATTTAAAATGCAAGTGCAGTGTTGTGGCTGCACTATGTATCATTTGTTTTGGGTTAGAGCCAAAACTGACAAAAGATTGCATTCAGATCTTATTGGGATGCTGAAATTTTAAATAATGTGGGACACATTATAAACAAAAGCCTATTTTGCACACACATTCAATAACCAGCCATATTACTCAGTGGCACTTATCCTGCTGATGATGAGCAGAACAGCTGAGCATTGGATGGACTCTCAACCAGTGATGTCCCTCACCTTGACTGTACCATGGAGCTGACAACATCCATCTCTTTAAAGATTCACTAATGTCGAAGATCCTCAGTGGTCATAGCGCCTAACTTTGTTTATTGCAGAAATGCATAAAGACTCTTTTAGATTTATATGCGTGCAGGACAAAACACAAAAACATTAGATAAATGTTATAATGTAGCCCACACCACACACACATTTTTTGCAAAAAGCAGGAGGAGCATTTATGTGTTTTTTGTTTTTTTTTCCTTGTCCTTCAGGGCTGTAATTTCCCATCTTCTGATGGGGTGAGGTCACTGATCCGTTGCACATCCCATAGAGGCCTTCTGTGGTTTTCATCTTTCAACCCAGGGAAGGCCAGGGATTGATCCGTATAAAGTATCCATTCTGTTGCTACTGTATCTAGTCAGCAGGAACTAATCGCCACCCGAGGTCCAGTTTTCAGACTAGTTCAAAGTGGCTGTGTATGTAGCCAGGAGCACATTTGTGCAGTTCATCTGAGATACTACAAGCAAAAACAGTACCAGTTATTTGGGTCAATATAATTATCGAGAAGGACTTATTTTTATTTTTTCTGCTCTGTCTCAGTGTAGACCTATTCTTTGTGGATGTATCCTCAATCCACACTCCTGGCCCCGGATTTCTTTTACTAAATAGGACATGCGTGATTACACTAGTTTTTTCCTTATCCAGCTCTGCCTCACCTCAACAGGCTTAAAGCCTGGAAAACTAAGCACAAAAATATACTGTCGAGTCGGTACTGTCTTCAGCTTTGCAGCTTTTTAAATGGCTCATATAGTAGTAGTAGTAGAAGTAATCTAAAGTGGTATATCTACAAATATTAAAATCACCAAATTTTCGAGATGCTTGGTTTTCACTGGGTAGGAACAGTATGCCACAAAAGGTTATAATGTACGTTATACTGTATGTCCTTTCAGTTAGCTTTGCAACCTCATGTAGCACTAATATATAAATTATAATTCTGACACTTTAATATTCCGTCTTTTAACTCCCTTGCAAAAACAGTTCACTTTATTGAACCTTTTTTAATAACTGAACTCAGACATGGCACTGACTCTGGATTGGTAGCAGAAGTCTACTGGGACACCAAAGGGGAATTTGGAGTCAACAAAGCCTGCTAATCCAAATTGATCTGTGACTCACATAAATATACCTATTTATGGGAAATACTTATTACATCTGCAGTGATTTCTAGGGTGCAACTCATTTTTATACTCCTTTTTTTTTTTAATGGTGCTGCATTTAGATGGAACATTGTATCAAAAATGTAATGAATCAGTGTAATGTACCTTTAAAGATGTACCTCTTATTAGCTCATTTTTAGGTAAAACTGATTAAAAGACATTACTATCAGCGTACCAATAAAACTCACCACTGATATATATGCAGTTGAGGGAAAAATGTAATAAAAATATACCTACTTGTTTGGTCAAACTTTCATTCACTCTTCTTTGATCAGCTGTGGTGTATTGACTACAAAGACAAAGGTTGTGTGGATAGCAAACCACTGCAATAAGTCAGCACTTGACTTTAAAGCCTTGTTCAGTTAATCATTCAATCCCTCCTTTCTCCCATCTGTGGAGCTACTGGGAGACGAAATGTTAAGCTTATAACAAAGCCTCCCAACCCTAACAGCTTGGTTTTTATTAAGGTTATTAATGTCAGATCCTTTTTCCTTTCCTGCTTCTCCACCTTCGTAGTGTGGCACCATCGACTCTGGCTCCTACGTGAACCTGACTGAAAGAAACCTGCAGGATGCTCAGAAGTTTTTGCTAATGCATGAGGTGGTGCAACCCGTGGTTCCTGTACCCTACTTCATGGAGGACAATGTTCGCTTCACTCATGTGGCGGTGGACGTGGTGCAAGGGAAAGACATGCTTTTTCACATCATATACTTGGCTACTGGTAGGTTTCTAACAATGTGTGCATGTGTGTGTTTGACTTTTTCTGTGCACAGTTTGAAAATACTTGCATACATTGTCTACCTCTATATACTGAACATCTTATTTTCTCATTTTTTCACCCTTTGCATGTTTTTGGATGTGTTTTCATGAAGACCTTGAAAATATATTTTCTAGATCAGCTTCTTGGTATGAGTGATTGTTTCCTGCCCAAACTCTTTTACCATTTTTATGTTTTTGTTGTGTCAGCGCTCTCTGCATGAAAAACAATGTCACAAACTTTGTGCACTACTTTTTTAAAATTTGAAAAAAAGGAACAAACATACAAGCTATACAGTATTGCAGAAATAAAACAGCTTTTTAGTGTTAAACATTTTCTAAATTATACCAAACGATGATATAAACATGAGCAACTATTGTTGCAGTCATGAAAATGGATTGTTATAGACAAACACTTAATATTTCAGCGGTTTTAAGTGCACAAGAAAACAGGCCTGTAAGAAGAATAATAAAATCAATAGCTCTGTAGTGCTGAAGACACATCAAAGCTTAGTCTTATGACATGAGTTTAATCACTCCTTACCTCCATATGTCTGCCATATGAATTGACAGAACACACACACATATCACACCACAAATATCTCACGCTGCAGTGTTTCACAAAGAGGGTGCAAGCAGCATGAAACAGCCAACAATTGTGTCGAAAGAAGACAGATGGGTAATTAATAATACACACAGATAACTTTAATTTGACTCATGCACGTTTTCGCTGTCTGAACTACGTGGCACCACTTGCTTATCAGGAAACTGTTTGATCATACTGGTGTGACAGTGTGTGATGTTGAGATTTAGCACTTAAAACAGCAAGATGCCAAATTCACACCGGTGTCTGTTCTGTATTATGATATAACACAGTATGGATTATACTGAACAGGATTTGAACATAGTGACCCACTTCACTGTGCTAATGTACCATAGGCCCACTGGGAAATGTCAACACGATCTTTCTGTTGTAGCGTCAGTGTTATTTTAGGAAATCTCACATGCAGTACAAGCACACACACACACACTCACAAACCAGTTCCAGTTCACCGCCTCTGTGCTTGGCATCTCTTGTAAAAACTCCCCTCTCATTGTTTGCATGGTGCTGTGATCAATGTAGCAATAGGCCACTGCTGCCCACATGGCAAGTTCTCCAGACACTAACCAGCCACTAATGAAAACATCTGAAACACTGCCAAGGCCATTGGCTAGTGCACATACTGTACCTTATCACATGCTGTTATTAAAGCTTAAACACATTCTGCTGATCAGGGCCATTGTTGAGGATCTGGTCCAACTTGGGGCACAGAATTTAAAGTTGTATTCTAGCATTGCAGCAGCATTTCACCCCTTTAGTCAGTGTGAACAGAATTGAGCTGCTCCCAAAAGATGATTACACTTCCTTGTTCATTTAAGTACGCATTTGTAACCAGTTGTGGACCCGAGACTAAATGTTAATTTGTTTATGTTACTCACACCAGGTCAATCAAAGACCAGTAAGTAGACATTATGAGGGCAAATCAATTATTGTATTAACTGTATATATCATATTGTACTATATATAGTATATGGTAATATTGTATTTGTAAGTAATCAAGTATTATGATATAAACTACTGTATAATCTAAACTAAGATTTAGAGTTATTTGCTGACCATCAACAGCTTAACATTAGTCCTAATAGTAAAGCTTTGGCATTCACACACCCTCCAACTCTCCAACTGACGCCACTTCAAGTCCTATACTAAGCTGACACACCCAGGGCCAGTCTACTCAAGTACTTACTGCCCAACACTGCTTAAGGCAGTAGTTAACTTTTACAGTCTCTACATTGAACCGATTAGCAATTCACCCTTCTGGCATCACTGTGCACCTAATTACTTTTTCTTCACCCAGGGTATTACATTTATAATAGATGATGTTTGTTTTAGCACTCCCAAAAGAAAATCTGCCCCTAACTTGCTCTCTATGGAAATACCTTACATAACAAAAAGGTCAGGACATATTCGCAAAGACATGAACATCCACAGTCTTTTTTTCGCCAGGAATATACCCTTAAAGGAGTCACACTATATACCCTTAGGGGGTTTAAAGACAGGTCCCTGATGTCCCTAAAATGTGTCTGTAAATGTCCATGCTGAAAAACCATGCAGATCCTTGTTTCTGCCTGGTCAGAAATTACATGCTCAGAGCCTGTCTCTGGAACTACTGCTTTTGAAGTAGAGCTTCCCCCTCACTTCCAATTCAGGGTTACACAAAGCATCTTAAGGATGGGGTACAGTGTCCGTTTACTGTTTACTGCTGCCAGTAACACCAAAAACAAGGCGCATGAATGTTGTATTCAACCTCACTAGCTTTATTTAGACTGTCAACACATAACAGGTTGTCCTTCTCTCACAAATTTCACAAACACATCAGCAAGATCACGCATAACAGAGACCGCTGAGCTGCGTTACGTTATACTGGGATGGGTGCTGATTTTACATAACCATGCAATTATCACAAAATCTAGACTAACAAACCCATTAAAATAGTTTTAACAGTTTCACACCATGTCTCTAGGAAATCTAGACTGTTCTGCTGTGAAACTAGCCAACAATTTCTCCCACTTGCACAAACCAAGGTCTCAGCAACACTTTAAAATGATAACACTAACAGCTTCAAACTTTGACACAGACAGTGAGAATCAGCCCATCTTTGAGCTTCAGTCTTGTGGTTTGCGTACACATGGACCTATCCACAGAAAAACATATAAATAAACTTTTTCTTCAGATCTTGAAAGGGTAGGAGTAAGGAAAGAACCTTCTGTGTTCATCCATACATCCAACAAGTGACGGCCTGCTGCACACTACTGCTACAGTTTCCTGCTGTTTGCAGAGCGAGGCCGCTGTAGCAATGACAAACAATGGCAGATGCGGCTGTTGTGGATGGTGATCAGCCAGAGCCAGAGTAGGGACTATGAAACTCTCCCACTGATAATGTCGGGTACGGGGAAAATTCTGAATGAACCGTTCTGGAGCTGGATTCTACAAAAAAGGAAAATATTTTTCTAACCTGCATGGTGTGTGTCTACTGTACATACACCCAAGAGTCATATAAATTAATAAAAAAGGATTTTGTATTGTATGACCACCTTAAAGAAAACTAGGCCATAAATCATATTCTATGGTGACATTTACCAAGTGTGGCACATCAGCCACCAACAATAATACTGAAATAATGTCTTATTTCTAAACCCTTCTGTTAAGACCTGTTTGTTGTATGGTTCATATTGAGTTCACATCAGCATGTGTGCATTTTGGCTAATCCAGAGTATTTTTCTTTCCTCTTGAAATTACAGTTTTTCTCTTTTCTGTCCATTTCCTTTATTACACACCTTTTTTCTCGCAGATAAACCAGCCTAACTCTTTATAACAAAATGCTCTCTTCCTGTTTTTTCTCTTCCAGATTATGGTACTATCAGAAAAGTGCTTTCCCCACTCAATCAGTCTATGGGGAGGTGCCTATTGGAGGAGATAGAGCTGTTTCCACCAAGGAAGAGGCAGCCCATCCGAAGCCTGCTGATCCTGCACAGCCGCAGTGAGCTTTATGTTGGTGTGAGAGACCAGGTCATCAAGATCCCGCTCAAGAGATGCAACTACCACAAGAGCAGAGAGTATGTACAAAAACACCATTAATCTCAGCGAAAAACTGTCAAAAGCAAATGCGCAAACAGCAAAGTTTTAAAGCTCACAATTTCATAAGATGGTCTTTATCTGAGAGGGCCAGGCCTGTGTGTTGGTCAGGGGCCCTTGCTGAGATTTAAAACCCTGTAAATCAGCTTTTGTCTGAGCCACTGGAGGTGCCCACAGCTGCCCTCTGTCTGTGTCACAGTCGCACATTAAACCGTACGCTTTCTGATTTTGGCAGAAAGCAGACACACATCGAGGGCTATGATGCAGATATGTGTGTGTTTATCAGATATATTGGGTTTCTGTCTGTCTTGAAGACATTCCATCATGGAATAAATATTGGCAAAGAAAACCTGAGACAGAGGCCTGGGGTGCGAAGACTCACCACAAGATTGGGGTCCCATCCATCATCGCATGCGGAAAACGATTCACACCTGCATTCCTTATCTCTCACACAATGAGCTGTTATTGGAATACACAGAAGAGTTAAGGCTTCTTTTTACAGCTGTGGCTCTGTGATATATGCTGCAGCCATTATGGCACTTCATCACCTCTTTCACAGGTTTTTCTTGTTTTTTAAGAGAGTCAGAAAAAAAACTGAAAAAAGAAACAAAATCCATGTACATACTGTAGACTGGCTGGGGGATAGTTACTGGGTTCATTACTGACATTTCTTTGAGGTTTACCTGTTTGAAATATTAGTAGGCCGTCTGTCTTTGTTTGGCTGCACGGCCCACCAAAGGGTGGTGTGCAATCTGCAAGGCCCAGAAGACCCTCTGAAAGACCAGTATTAGCTTGTTCCTTCTCCCTTTCATTTTGCACCTCAGGTATAATTTTCTGTCCAGTTACAGACCTTAATTCTCAGCTTTTTGTAGCCACACAGTCGTCCTATGTGTACAAGTAAACTCAATGTTTGCCGTTCTGCATTTCTATCCTGGTCCTGGTGCAAATGCATTTGTGTTTGTGCCAGTATGCAGTTCTTTGTAATGAACCTTGGTTACATTTAACTATGGGTATGTCATTATGCTGATGCCTCTTTGTCACTGTGCTGTCACACCAACATTTGCAAGAAAAGAGTAACACTAGGATTTTTATTACTCTCAATAAACCACCTGAAGCAGATATGTCTATCTTTGCAACAGTAGAGTCACAGTGAATATTTGTTGGGTTGATAAGATATTTGAGTCAGATAGTGTATGTATATATCTATGTATGTATGTATGCGTGTATATATGTATGTTTGTATGTATGTATGTATGTATGTATGTATGTATGTATGTATGTATGTATGTATGCAAAACTAGAATCCTGGGCTTGCCTAAAGATTACCTGTAAAATCAATCAGGTCATTGCGTTAAGATGTGATTTTAGGATGTTGATGTATGAATGTAAGAATTGTAGAATATCACAATGCTCTACATTCATAAGTTGATATAATCGATCATGTAATTCCTGCAATTTTTATCTCATTCTTCTTCTGCCACTTGAGTGGCTTCTCTCCTGTCTGTCTTCAAGGTTCATTTTCTTTCCACTTACCTCTCTGCCTCTACACTGTATGGTTCAACTCCCTACACCATCCCTCCTTTGCCACATTCTCCTTTTCCTTGGGTTTAATATCCTGCCACAGAGCAGAGCCATCTGTGTTCACACACGACAAGTTAATAAAAGTGCATTAAAGCAAACTTTTTCTCTCCTTTCAGAGCATGTGTCGGGGCCAGAGACCCATACTGTGGTTGGGATCTGTTACTAAAGAAATGCACTACCTTGGAGGAAAGTGTCAGAATGAGTCAGTGGGAGCAGAGCATCACAAAATGTCCCGTGAGTTTCTCTGTGCTGTTCCCTATTGCATGTAGTTTACTTGCTTGCTACTTTTTTTTCAAACTTTAAAGTTGGTAGAAAACACAATTATCCTTAGTAGGCCTCCATACCTACTTCACTTACCACATGAATTTAATACACTGTGCTTCTCACCTCTGACAGCTTCAGCCTGTTCTGTATTCTCTCAGTATACTCACAACTTATAAGCAACAGCCCCTTAAACCAGACTGAGGAACATGTGTATCTTTGCCAGAGAAAGGCTTCTTGGGACTGAACAACTTGACTTTAAGGGAGCGGCGTGTACCCTGGGAATGATCAAGAGCCCTGCCTCAATCATTCACCTCTGACTGCTTGTTCATTAGCAAAGCAGCTCTTCCATTCATTTTACTGTGCACCAATTTTGTGTGAAGTGTTAGGGGTTGTGAGGCCTACCAGTTTCAGCATGGTTCTGCTTTCTGTTTTTTCATCATTCTCAAGCCCGTCACAGCCGAGAGTGCTGTGAGCCTTCATACTCTTTTATGTGGCTTCATGTTCAGAGGCCTATTTGGCAGTTAAGCTACTGAGCACCCTGCGGCATCTGTCAGCAGAGCTCTGGCACAAACTTGGCTAACGCTAGATCCACTTACGAATTCAAACAAACACACAGATATGTACAAGCATGTGCATAATGAGGCACACAAATAATCATTTTGCAAAGTCACAGTTTTTTTCTATTGCTGGCAGTCTTTTCTATAATTAATGCTTAATCACATACATTTACCTAATCTATCTCAACCTGAAACTGCTATAGTTACAGTAGTTTAACTGTACTGCTTATATAAATGGTTAAACATTTTGGCAAATGCACCTATTTGCAATCATGTGAAAAGTTAGATGAGTGACTGGAAGTGGAGCAACAGAGACTCTGACCAGTGATTAAAAAGTGCCATCACCTCTATAGCACAGTAATTGACATGTATGTTTAACAGTGGCCACAGCGTATCTGCTCCTAACCAAGAAATATGAAGCAGAAAATGTGTCATTTTAACAATTTTGATTGCTAATTAAATAAACAACATACTTCCCATACAGCTTGCTAATAAGACAGCTTTAGAGTTGCCTACTACGATATGAAGAGAGCAGGCTGCATACTAAATACTGCTAAACTAACTCTCTCCTGGCTCCAGCTTTATTTGAAGTAAACAAATAGCTCAATAGTCACTTGTGTGTGTGTGTCCCAGCAAAAAGGAAATAAGTACATTTTCCAAAATGTAAAAGTATTCCTTTAGGTGCCAGCTCAAATCAAAGATAATATCCATGTTTGCAGCAGCAGAGAAGCCACTAATCCTTTAGTTTGATGTATTTTCAGATGGCCACATACCACTGCCCACACCACTGATGGAATATGTATTTACTCACTTAACCTTGGTCGAACCAGATACAATCCATTTACAGTGAGCATGAATTAATTTTGGCTGTAATAACTTTGTGTGATGACAGAGAGAAATGGCTACACAGTAAAGATTCTGAAGCCAGACCAGACAATTATCTGCTTGGAACAATTCGCTGCCATGACCTGAAAACTAACAGCTACAGGATCACTCCCTATGAATCCATTAACAGTTTCCAAAATGCTGGGTGAATGTCTGCTCTGTTGCTTTTTTCTGCAAAATGAAAGTGTGAAATTGGAGGCTCGTCAAGGTTTTGCACATCGAGCTGTTTTGTTTAGACAGAGCTTGGCTAACCAATAACAAATTGACAAACATGGCACCACAGTCTCATATCTATATGGAAAAAATGTTACCAGGCTTAGTCCCTTATTTGTGTGTTTTATATAAGCTTTTATTCAGATTACATTGAAATTTCAACTCTATAAACATTTTCTAAGGGGCGCAGTTTCTCTAAAAGTAAAAAGATTAAACCTCTAGTCTGTTTTTTTTCATTAGAAAACATAAAACCTTTTATTTCTGTCTTCTGATTTTAATGAAATCAGCAATTGTCTTGCCATCCATCCATTATCCTGTGCTGCTTGTCCTCCCAAGGGTCCTCTCAGAGTACCGCTGGAGCCTATGCCAGCTGTCATTGGGGGAGATGTGGGGTACACCCAGGACAGGTTACCAGTCTATCACAGGTCTGACATATAGAGACATACAACCACTCACATTCACCCTTATGGGCAATTTAGAGTCACCACTTAACCTAATTGCATGTCTTTTGACTGTGGGAGGAAGGTACCCTGAGAGAAGCCAAGGAGAATATGCAATCTCTACACGGAAAGGTCCTTCTAGCGGCTGTGCTACCCTATTTTTCTTACCGGTTTTAGTTAATTTATTTAAGGTCAAATACCAAGCATAAATGGATAATGTTGATGCGTGAACCATATAATTTAGTTTCTGCTAAAAGGATATGATATACAGTAGACTGCCTCTTTCAAGTTGTTTGCTTTGTAGGCAGTACAAATGTCTGTCTTAGCAAAGCACCCTCCGTTTAGGCCCACAGCAGAGTTAAATAACCCACAGAGTGGAGGGCAGATGTTATTTTTGCTTATGTCAAAGAAGCTGATGATCACGCTCTCTTCTCTCGCCTGTAAAAATGTTTTAGCATTTATAAATCACCCTCAAATGTAGCAGCGGCATGATTCATATATTTTTGTCTACACAGGATCTCAGTTGTAATTCAAAGCTTTGATAATATTGAAGCCTTCGTGTCTCATTCTGTTTCGCTTTAAACTATTTATGTGGCCACTTTTATTTCCTCATATTTCTGTTGTTTTAGTGTGTCCATTCACAGGTTTCAATATCACCGTATCCCCAGACAATTTTCACATATCTTCTTTACAGCATATTTTTGTCCTCATAATTGCACAATTTTGGATGTGCTATTGATGATGTAATGCAGTTTTTTTTGCATCTATTTAAGGAAAATTGATTTCGCTTTGTATCCAGCGTAGCCGTGAGCTGTGTTTTCCAGTGCAACACATTCCTGAGAGCACCAGCATAATGCAACAAGCGGTTTCTGAGAAAAGCCATTACTGTTATATTTTTTGTTACAGATCCGTAATGTGACAGTCGATGGAGGCTTTGGTGCCTGGTCAGGCTGGTCCACGTGTAGCCATAATGACGGTGGCAGTGCAGGGTCTTGTTTGTGTCGGACACGAGCCTGTGATAACCCTGCTCCACAGTGTGGTGGCCAGCAGTGTCATGGCATCAGCGTGGAGGTCGCCAACTGCTCAAGGTAAATTCTTTAGCCTTCCACCACAAAATATCTGTTCATATTTCTTCTGGGTTTATCAGTGGTCTGTAAATATACAGTACAACTACATGTATATATATCAATTAATTCCCAGAAACCTTCTTATTAGAAATGCACACGCAGTAAATTGTTCCGTGTCGCATATTAGCATCAGTTATTTGGGAATAAGTGTTGATTGGATATTGTTTTTTTTAATTCTCTCAACTGAAAAGTTGTTGATTTTAACGCTCGTGTTGCTGCTGTGCACAAGTCGTCTGCCTGCTGCAAACAGGGCATGTGAACATATTCTTCAAAGCCAGATAAGCTTTGTGAGTTAACAGGAAGCAACTAAGTAGGATATAGTTCAGTAGTTTTTAGTAATATTTGTGTCTAATAAAATTCTGACAATAGACAATAAATGCTTATCACAAGTTATTATTTTAATTAAATCGTTAAATCAATAGTTTATTTGGTCAGAATAATAGTTAAAAAAATTGAAAGACACTACATTTCCAATAAAACAATGATAGAAAGAAGCAGCAAGTCATCAGAAGACCAGAATTTTGTTTATGCTGCTTGTGATCAATCAACTTGTTGTTCGAAGTACAGCTTCAGAAGAATCACATGGCCTTTTGAGCAGTTTTTTTTCTTTATGAATACAATTTTTATCTTAAAGTTTGAATATGTCCAGAGGTGTTGCCTTTCTTCTGTACATGTGATGAGAAATGGATTGTCAATGCAGAATAAAAAACTGTCATCTCTGACTGTAATGTATATTTGTTTAAAATTGTTATATCCTAATTGCTTAATTAGGTTTATTTACACCCTAAAATTCTATAAAAGATACAACATAACTTATCTTCCAAATTTAAACCATAAGTCTTTTATAACGATCACGTGAGTCATGTGACTTAATAATCAATATGTATTGGGTTAAATCTTGTTTGGAATTTGTGATCCTCTACAGTTGCTCTCTATCTCTCTATTAATCTCTTTTAAGAAAGTTGAAGTCAATTTGACTTTGCACTTTGTATCTCCATAGAAATGGAGCGTGGACACCCTGGACTGCATGGTCTCCATGCAGCACCAGCTGTGGCATCGGCTTCCAGGTCCGTCAGCGCTCCTGCAGCAACCCAACCCCCCGCCATGGAGGACGAGTGTGTGTGGGCCAGAACCGTGAAGAGAGGTATACCTAACCACATCCACACATATTTATACTCGCACTAAAGTAAACGCATGCTGTACATGCATGTTTGCATTTCTGTGTACATGAAGGACAAGAAAGAAAGCAAATTTCTCCATTATTTGCATACTGCAGTTGCAAATTTGACTTTCACTGTGACTTTTTCTGTTCATTTTTTTCCTTACTTCTGTCCAATTCATGACAGCCAATTAAGGTATGAGTGGGATAGGCCTGTGCTTGGGTAATTATCTGGCTTTCACACATAGACCATGTCTACTTTTTGAAGCTTTGGAGGCTTTGGCGTAGAATAATCGCCTTTTTAAAGATGTTTGTGTGGTTTCTAAGCAACCTTCTAGGCCTGAAAAAAAATCTGTTTTTCAAGGAGAAAGAATGTGAAGCAGCACAATGACACATACAAAGCAGCCCAGGTATAAAAAAAAAAAAAAAAAGGTCAGGATAAGAGTATTCTCATCCTTCGGTTTTTGTTCATCTCTCAATTTATTCTGGTTATGTGAAAGTTTAGTTCAATGGTAGCCAAATCTAAATAGGACTGAGGAAAGTGTTGACAGGTCTGTAGTGTCTGAAAATGAAACTACTGGTTATATATCATTATCAGCTCCACCTTTATAAGGGTGTTTCTCAATAAACCGAGGTATTATTTCTTTGTGTCTGTTGTGGCTTTGGTAACCAAACTGATGTTTTCCATCCAAATCCTGCTCTTAACCAGACATGGAGGCAGAAAAAGTGCAAATAAATACAGTTCAGAGAGCACAGGGAAAAAAAAGGAGAGGAATAAATTGTTACCAATTGTTACCATGGCAACTGAGACAGCATTGCAACGGACAAGTAATTGGATACAGCCTTCAAGGATGAACCTTATATTATATCCATTTTTTCCCTCACTTCTTCACGTTTCCATTTCCTCTCACCCTCCTCTAGCCTCCCACCATTTTTTTCTTACTTACTGATGGTCCTGGTGGAGCGGTCTTTTCTCAAGAACTGCTCCACCAGGAGCTCTGAGGGAAATATATGGAGTGGCCTGTACAGCCCAGTTACTCACAAACCACAGTAAAAGAAATGCTGGCTGGTACTAAAGACCACAGGAGGCCAGAAGCAGGTTTTGCCACCCCCACTCTTTCTCTCTCTGAGCTTTAATCTCCTTTGTTTCATCTCCCCTTCCGGCTCTCAGCACTTGCTATGTTCAGCTATTTAAAACACCTTGGGCCGGTTAGGGGCCAACTGCGAGGGCTAGAAAAGGATCTTTGTAAAGGAAGAGCAAGAGAGAAGAGGGATGTTTGTGTGTGTGTGTGTGAAAGAGTGAGGAAAAAGAAAGAGTCAAACAAATGAACAGTAAAGCAGGCCACGAAAAAGATAGGTTGGAGTGTGTGATGGTGTGTGTGTGTCTGTGTGTGTGTGCGTGTCTTTATTTCATTGTGTAGACAACTTTTGTTCAAATACTATTCTTGTGAAGACATTTTAGCCAGCCCTCACAAGTTTAAAGAGCATTTTCTGGGTTATGACTGGGTTTTAGAGCATTAGCATTAGAATGAGGTTTTGGTTAGGATGAAGTTTATGGTTATGTATTTTGTTTTGATGGTTAGGGCTGGGTAAGGGGTTAGGAAATGTATTATGTCACCCCATTTGCATACTGTATATTGCCAGTTAAGAAACTGTGAAAACTTCTCATTGGCTGTTCAACCCATGGAAAGTGTCCAAAACCACCACATCTGTTGCTTATACTTTAATACAAATGGCATAAAAAGGACTGGCACGTGCAACAATTATTTTAATGCTGTGAAAATTTATTTTATGGGCACAGACTTTATTTCACAGGTGGTTTTGTTAATAAAGCCTCACCTAGTCTAGTTCTTCCCATGTTGTCTTATGTTGCCTGTGCATTAGTCTATAGACTAATGCACAGGCCTTATGTTCAAAGATGCATGCATACAATATACTGTGAGCTCATATGTACACAGGCACATTTACAAATACTAAAGAGATTCAAAAGCAAAAACTGCTTTTTCCACATCTCGTAACCAGCAAGCATCCCATAAGTATGTCCGTGATTGGTCACAGCAGGCAGAGCTTTCAAAGATAAAGAAAAAATTCTGACACCAAAACCTACGGGCTTAAATCTGGCTGGTTATTGCCTGCGTTTACTTTCCTTCTGTTGGTTTTTCCCTCAGCACAAAGACATTGTCTATACTGCTTACTCAGCCTAAAGCAAGTAATTAGCAGTGTTTTAGTCTGATCAGCTGTGTGTTTTTGGAAAGAAGAGAAAATCATAAGTTAAGACGGGTTGAAGAGAATTGTCTGAAGTGATTAAAGTGTGTATGATGATGAATTTAAAGCTTTAAATCTGTTTTGTATTGATCGTTGTATTTTATTGCAGTGTTGGGCAATAAGGGGTTGTTTGTGTCTACTTGTGTGTGTGGACTGTCCATCTTATTCTCTAAGGCATGTGCAAGATTGTAATCCATACTCTTCCTCGCTTATCCACATTTGTCCTCCACTGTATTAACAGATTAGTTAAAAAAGGTCTAAGACAAACCAGACAAAATGAAGATTTTGATTTCCCGTGAATAATAGCAGAGTATTTGGGAATAGTACAAAGGAACCTCTTGAGAAAGGGTATAAAGTTAAAGCTATTTTAGCACAAGACGTCTCAAAAGACAGTGATGTGCCAAAACGCAACAAAACAGCAATAAAAGCAATTTTATAGGATGCGTAAAAGTTAATAAATTATATGACTCTAATAAGGCTGGCAATCAGATGTCGTTATTGTGTAATGAAGATTGAGTGAGTATTTTAGACACTGCAGTAATTCTGTCTTGTAAAACTATGTAATTAGCAATGATGCATGCGTCTTTGTGGCTTTTTTAATAGGCTGTGTCAATGAATTATGCAAAGTCAATATGCATGTTCATTACAATTTCAGAAGTTTTTTATGCAACACTGGCCATCACACTATTCACATATACCTCACATCTGTCTCTTGTAGCTGGTTGACTCAGATGTTCAGGCCCACAGTGCACCATGTTCCCTGCACTCTATGGCCACATCAAAGAGATATGCTGAGATTGTAAAAGCTTGTTTTAAGTGAAGTTTACACGGCGTCTCAGACTCCCTTGTCATGTGGCAGGGACTCTTTGTAACTACCTCAGTACAGTGGCAAGGTTTCAAAAGTGTGGTGACATCTTCAGTGACCTTCACATATAATTGCAGTGCTCTTTCAGATAAAATAGCTGTTCCATTTTCCAGACAACACACTGCCACACATGATACACTTGTGTGTACCCAGTGTGGGTGATGCTCTATTGTTAAAGTTTTCACACTACCTCATACCACTGTTCGTTTAAACTGTGTGAGCACAACGCCCAATACAGGCATTACTGTTTTAGTATCTTTCAGTTTATTATTATGTTTTTTTAACTGATAGCTTTAATACTTCTGTTTAGTCTCAGCGACTAACTTTCCATCAACATCAGCCTTTTAGTGAAAACTCCACAGCAGACTATCTGTCTAGCACTAAATAGCATATAGACACAGTTACAGCTTCTGAGCATTTAAAGGCTTTAATAAAGTCAGTTGTTTCTCTCATGAAAAAAAACAAAACAGACTTAAAAGCAGGGTTAGTATTAGAATGATGTACATGGGTCAGGAGGCTAGAAACACAAATTAAAATGGTTGCTGAATATGTGTCTGCTGAATGTGTAGATGCTGCTGTTTACTAACATGTTCTTTAATAGCAACTGTAGAAGCTGCTAATATATCATTGTTGTGTTTACAGCTTGTTACCTTGAGTAGGATGAGAAGAATGATAGCACTCCCATATAAATATGAAGAATAGAAAAGTGTATTTTCCAAATTGTACATAAAATATTACTTAAACCTCATATATTCCATAGCTAAATGTGGGTACATGAAATTAAACAAATTACAAAGAATTTATTATCTGATACCTTTGTCATTGTTCTTATTATTTTTTATTTTTCAGTAGATTTGTGGCTCACAGCCTGTTTATCTATTTGTTTGTTTGTTTGGTTATCATTTGTTCTCAGTTCTCTTGTGAAGAAGAGATTTTGATGTCAGTGAGATATGATAATTCAGTAAGAACAGATTCTCAGTCCTTCCGATCATTGCTCTTACTTCTCAGGTACTGTAATGAGCACCTGCCCTGCCCACCTCATGTCTACTGGTCGGCATGGTCGGCATGGGAACGCTGCACTGTGCCCTGCGGCGGTGGCATCCAGTCACGACGCAGGACCTGTGAGAATGGCAACGACTGTCCTGGGTGTGGTCAGGTATGTCACACAACACAATCACTCTGTTTCCCTTAGTCTATTCAGTGTTCAGGAACTCAGGCTAAGCCATTTAATACAATGAACTATGAGTAGTGATGAAACTGGAACAACTAACGCAAACAAATCCCCTGGCTATATTTAAGCTGTGGCAGCACCCATCAGATTTATTACCAAGACCTATTTAATACCACATATACAATAATCACTCCACATATGAATAGGCTCATTTTCTGCCACAGAGCTTTCTCCAAAGCATGGATGATGCAAGGAAGTGTTGAAATACAAGAGCTCTTCTTGTTGGCAGGATGATGTGATGGTTGTGTTATTTCTGGTGCTGTCTTCACACACACACACACACACACATACACACACACACACACACACACACACACACACAGACAAACACACACACAGACTCCTGGTAAAAATAAGATAGAATGAACATTGTAGCTGCTTCTTGTGTCCCCCTTGGAAATGGATTAAAGAATATGGGTCAGGGCCTTGTGGATGGATGGGATTTTAAGTGTGTTTATGTTTGTGTATTTTCCTTCTTCACATATCTTGGATGGTTTATGGACAAAGCCGATCATTAAACTTATATGTGAAAGCCATACAACTCGTAATCACAGCAGAATGTCGAAGTTTTTAGAATCACTACTGGAGCCTGTATATTGTGCACTGTGCACTTTTAAACTCTTAAAAGAGTTTAAAATTTGATTTATGGTTCTTGAATGAATATTTTAATAGGGATTACACACATACTGCATCTGTTAGTGTGTGCTTTAACATATGTGTGTGTGCTCAATATGTGTAGGAATGTGCACTAAACACAGGCATTTATTGTGTCAAATTAAAGTGATATTTGAAACATATATGTGTGTTTTTTTAAGCCAAATGCTGAAAAGGCACTCAAATCACATTTAGCTGAAAAATCCCATCCTACAGGTTGTGTAATGGTTCTTTGCAACGCTAAATAATACACAGCCCAAATTATGAAACATCCCACTCAAGGCCTTGCAACCTCAAGAGCATATATGGTATCTGATAATTACCCATGACACATTAGTAGCTACAGAACACCCAAATGAAAAGACTGACCTCCCATTAAGTTGCTATTTAGCAGGCTCACCATATCATCTGCTGCTATGTGTACCTACGCAGTCTCTCTCGGTCTGACACACAAATATTCCCTCCCGATGGCAGCTGTCTTAATTCTGTCATTGCACAGCAACAGTTATCCTCACACAAACATCCTGGGAATGTATCAGCATTCCTAGAGGAGCTTAGTTCAGAAAAGGAAACTGATGGCAATTTCAGTTCCTCCTAACTGCTGTTTCCCAAACTCAAATCAAGTCTTTCATTGTCAGTAGATGTGGGTATTTTGATGTCTGTTTTCAGCTTGAAAATGAGCAAGAGCTATGTAAACAGATATTAGTGATTGGAGTTTTTGTTGGTGCCAGGAGAAGCAGTCTGATAGAAACAAGTAACTTACTAGAGAGAGCTGAGTCACATTAGTAGAAAAGTGCGTCCTATGCAAAATAAATGTTTTCTTATTTGACACGCTTTAATTAGCTTCTCACAGTGAACTTGTTGTCTCCTTGTCCTTTTTTGCTTTGTTTTGCTTCCTTGTCGGCTCCTTGTCTTCCAAGTTCCAACTTTATAGCATGACTTAATTGGGACTGTTCCTGCTACCAGTGTTGTAATTACATGGACACCTTCTCCTTTCTGGCAAAGTACTATTTGGACAGCATTGCTGACTTGTATTACAGCTGAATATTTACTCAGACCAAAGACACATTTGCTGCACTTCTTTTAGGCTCAGAGATGGTGCTTAATTGCACAGCTAAATGTAACAATTGCCTCTATGCACTTAAAGCCCCTAAAGAGGTGTTTAAGGGAATTTGAATCCACCTCTCCTCTTTCAGTGTGATGGAGATGTTTGTCTGTGTTCTCTTCCCCTGGATCCATGTTTAATTAAACAGAAGTAGACCACACACACACACACATTCACACATAATCACACACATTACAGCTTCTGTCATCAGAGCTACTTTTTTAGCCCAGACACCTTTCTGAGACTTAAAAACATGAACACTGTGTATGTTCTAGACGTGTGGGTGTCTGGGGATGGAGTCCGATAGCTGGTTGCATTTTGGATTCAGCTATTCAGCTGCAAGTTGGTAAAATACTTGGGTTCACTAAGCTGTATTGCCAGACAAATGTTTTTTTTCTTTTGGTTTTTGTCTCTCTTTACTGCAGAATGAGTTGTAAACAAACATGGCAGACTATGAGAAAACTGGAGTAACAAATACATGTTTATCCACCATCCAAAATGTTAATAAAGGAATGTTTTTGTTCACTTGATCTTATGCTATATGCAAACAAAAATTAGTGATTAATTTAATTAATATTCACTGAATGTTAAAGAATTGATATTATTTTTACTGTGTTGATTTTACCTCTGCAGCTGCAGCACAACATCCCAGTGAGGAACAATCATAGCAAAAGGAAAAATTAGTCAGAGCCAGGGTTAATGAATGTCACAGAGCAGTGATAAAATATGTGGTGAAAGCCCTACAGCCCTTCAGCCCAGCAGAATGTCCATTGTTTCAAAATCACTACTGGTGCCAGAATACTGTAAATTGTATTTGCATTCATCTTTATATGTCAGGACTGATGTTGCTGCATCCTTGTTGATCAGCTCCAGTTGTTAGCAAGACATTAATCATTAGATTAATTAGCAGCGAGCTAACATCTGCTCTGGGTTTTACATAGATGTCATTCAGAGACTACTAATGTGCACAAAGAACCACTGCACTTGATGATGCCCATCTCTTACTGCGATCGTCAAAATTCCCAACATGCTGCAAAGTGAAGCTCTGAACAGAAAATCTATTCAGTTCTTACTTCCCAGTGAGTTTCTATTGATCCCTGAAGCTACATTTTCTCCACTTACACAGTCTCCACAGGGAGCTCACAGCACAGAGCCCAATACAGGATAAGTCAGGTGAAGCTACTAAGGATTCAGGTTAAGGGCACCTCAGTTGAAACAAAAATGTCTACTCACTATGCAACCCTAATAACAAAATGTTGCCACATGCATGATTAAAGGAACAAACTCTCAAGGTGCTTTTTCTCCATCAAACCTGCCCTATTGTCGCCCTGCGTGTCATTGCCTTGAGCCTCAGCAGTATTATCACCAGGGAACTATTTAGTCCTCAGGCATTGTGTGCATCATTTTGCTGATGCGAAAGGCCACATGACTGCAACTTCATCAATCTGACCCTGGTCCATGTAGCACTGCTCCATCTCTCTAGTTTCACTGTATCTGCATTACAAGTCTGAATCCCCAAGAGCCAGTGAAATCTAGGCAGGAAATAAACAACCTAGCCTCTGATGGCCCAGCAGTGATTTACTGTACCACAAGTGTCTAGAACTTAACTCCATATTCTT